>VWZI01010423.1:241193-348274 GCA_013396835.1 Psilopogon haemacephalus
CCCCACCCTCCCCAGTATGTTCTCTGTTCAGGTACTGGTGTTGTCACCAGACTGTCTCATACCGTCCCCTTCCAAATTCATGGTTGAGAAAGTCTTCCACCCAAACTAATACCTAAATACCAATATCAGTTCTGATGCTAGTTTAGCAACTTCTTTTTTAACTTCCTGTGTCGATGCCTGTGTCTGAAACGCTCGTTGATATTCTAATCAAATGTTCCTCTCACTTCTTCCTTTGTTTAGGCTAGTGGTTACATTTCTGAATTCCTTCCTATCAGAGCACCTCCATTTAAGTAAGAGGACTTTTATTTATTTATTTTCTCCCAAGAACAGCTGTCCAATTATTGAGGCTGGTGATAGCTATAATTATATTCTGTGGTCGCAGTTACAAGCAGGCATAATTAGATTTCCAGTTTCATGGTATAAGTTCATCACCATAGAAATGAGGAAATACTTCCTATGTGTAGGATGTTGAGACACTGATTAGAGTAGTATTTTACTAAGCACTTAAATGTGGCAATTCCTGTCCTGTTTTATCTGGGGCATGTATTTATCTTGCAGTGTCAGATGCTATACATGTTTGTGGTGGGGTATTCTCCAGCACTCTTCTGGAACCTATTTAATTGCTAGTGAAGGCTTTGGACTGGGATTTTAGGCTGTGCATGAATTGATGTCATTTTAGCATCATATTCCATAGGAAATTAGTTCTGATTAGTAGCTGATTTAAATACACAGAACAAAAATAAATCTCTAGGGCAGACGGGTAGAAAATGACAGGAACTGACATTTCCTCTGTACTGTACAAGCATAGCTTTGGCCTTGTGCAAAGTAAGCCTGGATTTGACAGAGCCTTGTAGGAATCAAGATGTATAAGGCAGGTCTGAATAAAATCTTCAAATAATCCAGCAGTTCTGGGATTGATCTGGATTGGATTATCAAAACCACTGTGATATTCCAATGAAAAATGGAGACCTTTGTCTGTGGCAGGCAATCAAAAATACTTAGTCATATTTTCTAAAATAAAAATGTAATAACTTTGTAGGGACACTACTTTTTTTTCCTATAGCTGTGTTCTAAATGTGCTATTGCACGATTCAGTCTTTGTTTTGTTTCCAAAACTCTAACTCAGCCTAAGACTAAAATATCTCCTGAAACAGCACAGAAATTTTAGTGATCTTACTGCGATGAAAGGACAGACAAATTGTCTTTGAGCCCCCTGACTTAAAAACAAGGCAGTTTGCAAAGAGCTAATACTGGATACTTTATTGAAGATTTGTTTGTTGTTTAGTGATTGAAGTTGTCAAACTCTCATGAGAATATATAATGAGCCATGAGAGAGATAAGAGCTCTTTTTTCATTGGTGGGATGAACCTCCAGGTTTCTTTTGTATTGGTTACACCAAGATATTAGTCTTCTATGTTACTACATGATAATAAAATTAAGAACCTGAAGCCTTGTCTCCAGAATTGCCCAAGCAGGAGAATCTGGGGTTTTCCTCCTTTTGCAGTGATGCAGTTTATCTACTCCCAGTACAAATCTTCAGAGCTCCAGCATGCTGGTGGTTGTGAAGTTAACTGTTAATGGCAAATTGTATGCATACAGGATTTGTAAATCCCTGGAGCATAACTGGCCAGGTTTTTAATTTTAAGAATACAATGCTCAGGCAGTGGAATAAGTTGTCCAGGAAGGTGGTGGAGTCACCATCCCTGGAAATGTTCAAGGAACACATGGACATGACACTTTGAGACAGAGTTTAATGGGCATAGTGGTCTTAGGTTGATGATTGAACTCAACGATTTTAAAGGCCTTTTCCAATTGAAACAATTCTATGATACTATCATTACTTCCTTGCATCATGAACTGGTTGGTGCCAAGGTACAGGGACAGTGGTGGGAACTATTCCTTCTTTCCCATGCTACAGAATACATTGGATAGCTTTGATGTGATGGGCTGCAGTGACTGTGTGTGTGACCTGTGAATAAAAGTTGGTATCTGGCTAGGGAGGGTGCAGGGGAATGGGATGCTGAGTTCTGTATAGCAGATCTGATTTTCAGTTGATGAGTATGTGTGTACTTGTAGTCTCCAGCAGATAAACAGAAATGTTTGTTCTCATCTTCCCTCCTGATATTTGCAATTGTGAAAGTGTTGTGACACTGCTAGTAGCTGGAGAGCTATTCCCATGATCACTGCTTGTGGAAAAATCACCTCCTCTGTGCAGAGCAATACCCAGGTGGCAAAACTCTCTGTGGAAGGGAGTGAGTAACTGATTTGCTTACAAAGGGTTGCCATTGTCTCTGAATTTTGGTGAGTCTTCACAGCAACTAAGGAAAGTGAGTTTGTGTGCATCGGACCTCACCTGGAGTACTGTCTGCAGTTCTGGAGCCCCCCAACACAAGAAGGATGTGGAACTGTTGGAGAGAGTCCAGAAGAGGGCCACAAAGATGTTCAGAGGGCTGCAGCACCTATGCTATGAGGACAGGCTGAGAGAGTTGGGGCTTTTCAGCCTGGAGAAGAGAAGGCTTCAAGGAGACCTTATAGTAGCCTTCCAATATCTGAAGGGAGCCTATAGGAAGGCTGTGGAGGGACTATTCACAAGGTCTTGTAATGACAGGACAAGGGGGAATGGGTTTAAACTGGCAGAGGGGAGATTTAAACTGGATGTTAGGATGAAGTTCTTCACAGTGAGGGTGGTGAGACACTGGCACAGGTTGCCCAGGGAGGTTGTGTCTGCTCCCTCCCTGGAGGTGTTCAAGACCAGGCTGGATGAGTCCTTGAGTGACCTGTTCTAGTGGGAGGTTTCCCTGCCTATGGTGGGGGGGTTGGAACTGGATGATCTTTGAGGTCTCTTCCAACTTAAACCATTCTATGATCGGGTGTGAACTTGCATCTGTCATATTTATTGTCCCTTAACAAGAGAAAGATTGTACTCTGTGGACTGATGTGCCTGTGTGTGGAAACTAGTGTGGGCTACTCTTTGAAGAGGTCAAGCAAGCACAAGAAAGATGCCCTGTTACCAAAAGAGCTCTGAGCAAGCATTGACATAATCACAAATATCTCTGTTGTAGAAACTTAAGATTATCTTTCTGTTCTTGCTGGGTATTTTGCTCATTTGTTTGTGGGTATTTGTTTCTTTGTGTGTGGTGTGGGTTTTTTGTTGTTGTTTCTCTCAGGGTCTCGTATTCACCAAAGTTGTGAGAGCAGCTTTGTTCCTGGCTGGTCTTCACAGCAGAGAGGAAGCTGGAAAGCCCGCTCCAGTTGTCTAGCCTTCAGGTGGAGGCAACAACTATTTTAACTTGTTCTCTGTCATCAAATTCCTGTCACTATATCCCTGACCGTTGTCTGTTGCACTATGAGCAGTTTTGGTCACTATATTAAATGCACTGGATTCATAAACCCCTCTTTTTTTACCTATTGGATTCTGTGCCATGTGCTACCTGTAAAAAAGCCCTAGTGTTCTCTTTTGTGAAATACAGTTTCTTTTGAACACTGTTACTGATTTTTAGTAGCTGAGGATCATCAAGTTCCAATCCCCCTGGCCATGGGCAGGGACACCCAAGCCTAGATCAGGCTGCCCACAGCCTCATCCAGCCTGGCTGCAAACGCTTTCAGGGATGTGGCCCCAACCACTCCCCTGGGCAACCCATTCCAGGTTCTCATCACTCTCATGCTGAACAACTTCCTGCTCACATCCAATCTGGATCTCTCCACCTCCAGCTTTGCTCCATTCCCCCTAATCCTGTCACTACCTGATAGCCTAAAAAGTCCCTCTCCAGTTTTTTTGTAGGCCCCCTTCAGATACTGGAAGGCCACAATAAGGTCACCTGGGAGCCTCCTCTTTTCCAGACTGAACAGTCCCAACTCTGTCTGTCTTCATAGCAGAGGTGCTGCAGCCCTCTGATCATCCTTGTGGCCCTTCTCTGGACATGCTCCAGCATTTCTACATCCCTCTTGGAATAGGGGCTCCCTACAGGGGAGTTGCTAGCAGTGTACCTGAAAGGACAGTTGTTTTGGGACATTTACATCTGCTAGTGAAGAAACTAAAGGAAGAACAAATGGCAGAACTCCTGTGGACCAAGCATTTCAACTGTTGATGGGGAGTGTGCTTGTGTTATAAATCTACAAAGCAGCATGATGCTCCCTGAGAAGCAGAGCTTCAGATGGAAGTAATCGAGTATGGAAAAATTGCTTAATATGGATGCCTTAAGCAAGATGACCTTTAAAGAGGGACTTCTGAAGCCTGAACTCTTGCTACTGTAAACATCATCCAGGGCTTAATTGCAAGGACTGATCACAGCTTGGTAACATGCTGTGAAGGTAATCTTTGTGAAATCGTTAAAAAAATAAAATGTTTTGTACACTTTAATTTTGTTTTAATAGTAATAGGGGAAAAAAACTCAAACCCCACAACATTTCTAGCTGTTAGCCTGGTAAAACAGGCTACTTTGGGAGTGTCTGGAGAACGCTTCACTGAAATTCAGAATCAGGTCAGACATAATTTCTTGTGTACTGGGTGCTGTCTCAGAGCAGGGAGGTGGCTTATAGGTCATACTTGAGGGCTTTTCCATTTCTGAGTCTTTGTTTGTTATCCTGTGTACTTGCTGAAGTGGTTAAATCATACTTATTTGACAGCAGTGAATTAAACCTTCCACAAGACTTTAGAAGGTGGAAAGGACTGTGTATGAAGTCTTTAAAGAAGACATATTAAATGAATTTAAACCACAAAAAACCAGAGTAATCAACCAGAGATTCCAGATGAAACCACCATCTGAACTGTTGATTTGTTTTGATATACTACTACCAGGTAAAAAACTTTATTTGCTGCATTTTGCTAAGTAAAATAAAGAAACAGGTTGGCTCTCTGGTGCAGCTGCCATGCCTGTTGGTCTGTTTGGAGGCCCAGAGATCTTCTGTTTCTCTGTACGCTGAAGAGTACTGAGAAGGGCTTGATAGGTGTGGGGTTGGGCCCCAACACATTGCAGTGATTTGTATCTCTTGGGAATTTCTGAGCTGACAACAGATTTTTTCCAAATATTTTACCACCTTGTCAGGATTCTGCACTTGCTCAGGGATGAAATTCCAAAACAACAGAGGTGACCACCATCCTTTGCACTTGCTCATACCCTCCACCCACCCTAACACTCATCATTATCTAGCCTCAGGGCAGGATTCCAAATGGTGTCCTTGGAAAAGATTTGTATTATTATGGACAGGACCAAGCAGGCATTTTGGAGACATGACAACAGAAGCAGTCTGATGCTTGTGTCCCTAAGGTATTTGAAACCCTCAAAAGAGGAAAAAGTGTTCTCTTCTATATTACTGATAAATGAGGACACTGCTTACAGAAACCAGCTTTACCAAACAGCTAGTGAAATAATCCAGACATATAATCATAGAATGGTCTGGGCTGGAAGGGCCCCCCAAAGGTCATCTATCCCAACCTCCCTGCAGTCATCAGGGACATCCTCTATTTGACCAGATTGCCCAGAGCCCTGTGGAGCCTCACATGCCCTTAAACAGCACAATACCACCATAAGCCTAAGCAGTCTCCTCAAGGTGACAAACACTCCCACAGAGGATACCAGAGTGAGAACAAATGCATAAAATGTAGAAGAGCATTGCAAGGATATCAGATTACAGAAAAGAAAACATAAAAATACCAGTGTATGCAGCAGCAGGGGAACTGACAGAATGCAAACCACCTGTGAACCCTGCAAGCTGAGAACCAGAAGAAAATGGATGCACCCCTGCCTGGGAGCCAGGGGAAAAAACCCATAAAAACCCATAACAGGAAACTTTAGAAGCTGTAGAATATAATTCAAGTCCCGTAAGATGCTACTTTGCTCATGCCTCACCCTCTTGTCTCATGAGAGCAGCTGGCTTGGTGATGAGTGCTCCACTTATGAAAAAAGGAAAAAAAGAGCCTCTATGTCAAACTCTGCTGGGCTGCTGCTTGGATGGTTTGGCTCTGGAGGCTGATTTCAGTGACTGATCTCTACAATCTGACCATCTCACATAGAAGTTCAAATGTCTGGCAAAGAAATCTCTGTTCAGAATAGTTGGTTGTGTAACCTTGTTTGTAGAGACTGAAAGGAGCCTGAAGTAAACTGGACCCAGTACCTTACATGGTGGTTCAGCTGTGGTGGAACAGACTTGGAAAGTTGGCCAACTCCAAGAGGACACAGTCCACTCCTGCCCCACACAGCCCAGGGTTTCAGCTATTAAATGTAGGCATCTTCCTGTCCAAGAGAGGCCTTGAAGCATCTTCTGGCTTTCCTTGCTTGATCAAGCAGAGGGCATGAAAAAGGGGGATGGAAAGCCAGACCACCTCCAGTCTAGATGCTTGAGTCTGCAAATTTCTCAGAAGAATATTGCTCCTGTTTCCAGTGAGAAACCCTCCAGAAGGAACAAATGAATTGATACTGCCTCTAATCCATATCCTCTAGGGCATACTTAGAATATACAAGTGATTCCAATCAGGATTACAAAGACCCTGCCTCCAACCAGGTGGAGGAGAGTGACAACCGAGTCTTTTGGACTGTGTGAATCAGGTGGCCTGGTACATCAAACAATCAAAGTATAAAGCTTTGGTGGATAGTCATACAATGTACTCTGATGCCATCAAAATATGAGGCAGAATCTATCTACATCTCTGGTGAGACAGGGAGATCCCAACAGCTAAGTGTTAGAAGCTGAGGTGAGTCTAACTGGGAGTGAATGGCACTATTTCTTTTTTGGCATAGACTATCTTAGGAGAGGGTACTTCAAGGATCCAAAAAGATACCAGTGGGGATTTGGTGTAGCTGCACTGGAAAGAGAAGAAAAGGAACAATTAACTGCCTTGTCTGGTCTTTCAAAGGACCCCTTTGTGGTGGGGTTATTGGATGTTGAAGATGACTAAATACCAATTGCCATGGCAATGGTGCAGTGGAGGCAATATCGCACCAACCAAGACTCTCTGATACCTATTTATACACTAATTTGACAACTAGAGAGATGAAAGGTGATCACTGAAACTCACTCACCCTTCAACAGCCCCACATGGCTGGTAAGGAAGTCAAATGGTGAATGGAAACTAGCAGTGAACTACTGTGCTCTCAATGAGGTCACACCGGTGATGAATGCAGCTGTGCCAGACATGCTGGAGCTCCAGTGCCACCTGAAGTCTAAGGAAGGCAAATGGTAGGCCACAACACTCCCATAGCACCAGAATGCAGGCCACAGTTTGCCTTCACCTGGAAAGGTGTCCAATATACCTGGAATCAATTGCCCCAGGAGTGGCAACACACCCCCACCGTTTGTCATGGACCAATTCAAACTGTACTGGAAAAGGGTGATGCTCTGGAACACTTGCAATACATTGATGACATCATTGTGTGGGGTGACACAGCAGAGCAAGTTTATAAGAAAGGGGAGAAAATAATCCAGATTCTTCTGAAGGCTGGGTTCGCCATGGAACAAAGCTAGGTCAAGGGACCTTCAAAAACTGGGATGCACATTTAGCAGAAACCACATGGCTGTTCAACACCAGGGGATCTACTAACTTGTCCAGCCACATGCTGTAGATGGTGATAAAATTCCAATAGTACACATAAAGAATATCCTAGGGGAGAAGGTTTTGGTTAGTCTTTCCCCAGGTAAAAGCAAACCTATTGGGAATCCTCTGCTGCTTTGCTGTGCTCTGGTCAGACAAAATGCTTGAAGCTCCCAGTCCCACTGGCGCTGGGAATACCACTGGATGGCAGCATTTTCCCATGCAACTTTGCAGAGATGTAAGAGAGGTGATCATTAAGGGAAAAAATGATTTAAAAATGAAGAGTGTGCAGGAGGGGTGAAGGAGAAACCATGCTGGAGGTTGCCACTTTAAAAGCCAGCATGTGTCTGCCTCAGTGTAACTTACGCAAATCTCCTTTGCAGTATTTGCCTCTCTTCTTTTAATTCCCTTGCAGATAGGATATATAAATTGAAATGAGAAAATCAAAGGCAGGCTCTGACTTTATTTATTTATTTATTTATTTTTAGTGCTTTTCTAATTAGAGTATCTATTCTAAAGCTGGAAGCTAGCTTCCATCCCTGAGATGAGCAGCACACATGGGTTTTCTCCATTCTTTTTTTGGCTATTATAGCCAAAGCTTTATTTGGCTGTTTTGGCTTATGCTTCAAAAGTATGTTCACTTGCTTGCCTCATGCTTTGCCCAGGAACTTATATGTGAACTTTAAAATGAGCAATTTAGTTAATTTCCATCAGCTACTGGGTTTACCTTGCGAGTGACTTGATAGCTTCTCTCTCACTCTTGGCACAGAGGGCACCATGGCCCTTCTCTTTCTCTGTGCTTTAGGAACAAACACCTCCAAGAAGTCCTGCATCCAGCCAGCATCTTCTCAGATATATTGCAGGCTGTTACCTAAGAAGACTTAAACCAGTGACTAGGGTATCCAGGAGGTGGTCCATGGTTGTAACTCCTCTGTGATCAGTCCCTGGTTTGCCTTCCAAAGGCTCTCTCTGCCTAGCAGTGTCTAGCTTTTATGAAGCTCCCCATCAGGCTGTGACTTGGAAGACTGTACAAAACAGGAGAGAGATCAAGAAACTAAACTTAAGACAGGATTAGTAAAATAGGTTCATATAAGATCTGCAGTGCAGTGTTCCACTGAAGATTTATGGGGAGAAATGTATGTAACCTACTGTTGCCACTTAGTGATTTGAACTACTTAATGTGTGTGTGTATAACTGGAAAAACAATGGATCACATATGCTGACACAATGGGAAAATAAGTAGTTCATGCTTTGCAGGTGTTCTATTTAAAGAAAAATAAATTATTATCTATTGCAGTTTCATGTAGTTGGAAAGATGTAATTTGGTTTAGTCTAGGTATAAAATGCAACAGTCCATCAAACCAGCTTTATCAGCTGGAACATGAGGTGGAAACGGCTATGGCTAATCAGAGGCAAACATTTCAGAGGGATCCTCTGTAGCTTAGACCTATGATACTTGATCAAATCTCTCTTCCTTCTCTTTGGAGAGCTAGATCTTGTGATCTGTTTCACTATTACAAAAAAGCTCTTATACTGTTTTAGTATAAACTTATTGTCTTGTCTTTTTCTTGTTTGGACTGTTCCCTTCCTTTGCTGTGCCTGAAAATATTTGGTGTTAGGGGAGGGATTTTTTAGGCTATCAGGTAGTGACAGGACTAGGGGGAATGGAGCAAAGCTGGAGGTGGGGAGATTCAGATTGGATGTGAGGAGGAAGTTCTTCACCATGAGAGTGGTGAGAGCCTGGAATGCGTTGCCACATCCCTGGAGGTGTTTAAGGCCAGGTTGGATGAGGCTGTGGGTAGCCTAATCTAGAGTAGGGTGTCCCTGCCCATGGCAGGGGAGTTGGAATTAGATGATCCTTGTGGTCCCTTCCAACCCTGACTGATTCTATAATTCTATGAATGTGGGAAAGGATAGTGATTTAAAGGAATGGCAACGTTCTGTTCTTCAACAGAACAATGGAGATAAATTATGGTTCCTTGCACCAATTTTAACTTGATTTTTATTAAGTTTTCTGTGCTCTTGTATGTTAGCTTGGCCTAACCAATCTCTGATACCAAGAGCATACACAGTGATAAGGTGTCGGCCCGAGTATTTACTCTTTTGTTATTTTAGAAATGCTGCTTCTTCATTTCTAAGAAAGCTCTGCACATATTTCTGCTTTCCAGGTTATGCTATTCTGTCTCATGTAGAGAGCATTGCTAGTATTATTGCTGATCATTCAAGCCTGTCGACTTGCATTCTCAAGTTCCTTTTATTTTCGTCTTTCACTCTTTGACATCCCTGCTCTCCTTTGCCTTCTCTTCAAAGATAGGCATGTTGAACTGTCCAGAAGTTACTCTGATCCCGACTGTATCTAGACAGCTATTGAATCACAAATACCAGGGAGTGAGTGTGCTGCAAAAAGCCACAACCGTGTGCCTCTTTTTTGATTGGTAGGATAAAAAAAAAGAGAAATTGTGCAGGTAGCAGCTTTAGAAAGGAGACTGCAATGCATTCCAGGCATTTTAAAAAGGATAACGGGTTTTGTTTTCGTTTGATTGTAGTTTTTGGGTCATTTATGTTTGCTTGTTTTGTTCTTTGCTGTTAGGTTTGTTTTTTTTTTTTTTTTTTTCCAATTGTAAAAAGAGGAACTTTTGAATAATATGTCTGTTGTGCTGCTTAATAACAGCATAGAGCAGGGTGATGCTGCTGGTGGCCCCCAGCTGGCCAAAAAAATGCCATGTGTGAGGGTACTCCGTGATAGGCACTGGCTGTTGCAGGGCTTGACTTACTTTCTAAGGGTGCAAGCAGCTGATTTCTGAGGAAAGCAAAGGGAAGTTGACAAATCTCAGACATTAAGGCAGCTTAATGTGTCCTTGGCTGTTGTGCCTTTAGAGTGCAGTTGGCCACTGTAAGGAACATTAATGATGTTTTGGCTAGACTGTTTGTACATGTGTGGTTTGTGGTGAAAAAAAAAAAACATCAAAATATCTGTTAGAAATGTAAAACTGTGAAGTTAAAAATATCTGCAATTGTCTGTGTAGTGCAAACTTATTCTTTGAGAAGACACTGTCACATTTCTGTCTTAGGTGTTGCTGTTATTCAGTGACAAAAAAAGGTAAAAAATTAGTATAATGGGCATTTTAAAAGAATCACAGAACCTTAGAAGTTGGTAAGGACATCTAGAGATCATCGAGTCTGACCTCCCTGCGAAGGCAGGATCTCCTAGGGTAGTTCACATAGGAACACATCTGGGCAGGGTTTGAAAGTCTGCAGAGAAGGAGACTCCACAACCTCTCCGGGCAGCCTATTCCAGTGCTCTGTCGCTCTGACTGTAAAGAAGATTTCCTCATGCTGAGGTGAAACCTCCTGTGGTCCAATTTGTAGCCATTGTGACTGCTGAAAAGAGATTGGCCCCATCCATTTGAAGTTATCCATTTGTGTTATGGAGTGGCATGTAGCCACATGGCTTGCAAGGACACACAGCAAAGCATTATATGCAAAAGCAAGTGACCTTAAAAATGAACCCAAACCCCCCAAACCCACTCCAAAACATGATTAAAAAACCCAACACCCCCCACCCGTGCCACACTCTCTCCCCTAAGAAAACAACACAACCAACCAAACCTGAAGCCCAAACAGGAGCTTCATGTATCTGAGATAACTACTGCCTTACCCAGGAAGAATGGTCTGCACATCCAGTCAACACTGTCCATACGTTATACATGAAGTACAAATGTGATGTGATTAACATTTTTGAAATGAAGTCCTCTGCTGTTAGTTACCTGCTTTCCACTTCATGATTCAGAGCAGGTAACTGGCACGTATTTGTTCACCTGACTCCTCATTGCTTATTGACTAGGATTATCCACTTTGGCACCATATTCATCGCCTGTGACTAGCGTATCTGCCTTTGATTGGCAATGTAAATGGCATTGGAGAAGGGCAAACCTGAGTGCCTAGTGTGAGTTGGAGATACTGAGCAGCCTCAGAGCATGCTGACTGAAAGGGTAGGTATCAGGAGGATGAGGCTGGGTTTTTGTTTTTTTTTTCAAGTGGTGCCCAGTGACAGGACAAGAGGCAAGAGGCACAAACTTGAAGTTTTATCTAAACATGAGGAGGAACTTTTATACTTTGAGAGCACTGAAACAGGCTGCCCAGAGAGGTGGTGGAGCATCTATCTCTAGAATTATTCAAAACCCGACAGAGCATCATCCTGTGTGAGCATCATCCAGGTGAATCTGCTCTGGCAAGGGATTGGACTAGATGATCTCCAAGGGTCCCTTCCAACCTCTCTGATTCTGTGACTGGGGTAACACCTTGGCAGTTTAAGGTTTGTGAAACTGGCTATTGTGTAATTGTGACCCTGTCTTATTAGTCAAGTGATCATGCTTGCTATCATATCCCCTGTAATGAGACTATGTGGGTTAGTCCCTGTGTTTTATCCAAAGAAATTATCAGCCAATATATGGATTGTATTTAGGCAGAGACTGGTAAAGCACTTGCATTTATTTAATTCATGCTGTTCTCTCTGTGGTTTTGTTTTTTCTCAGTTTTGTTTAAAATAGAAGCAGAAGAGGCAAGTGATAGAAAAATGTAAACAAACTTACTCAGCATCACCATGTTTATACTGCTCATTTGTCTCTCTGCTCTTTAGATATGCAGGTTTAATTTTCTGTGTCTAAACACACACACTTTCTAAAGGGTTTCAAGGGGAGAAATCCTATTTGCTGACCTTGAACTTATCTCCACTCCTGTTTGAATAGACAGTTATGTTAGCAAACATCCTAACATGAAGGCATTGCAACCAGGAGTGGTGTCATTGCTAGTCGAATAAAGAGTAGAAATAAAAGCTCTGAAAAGCAAGGCAATGTCACAGAAATTACAGATGATTCCCTCTCATCTCCACTACTGTTTATTTTTCCTTGCCTATTTTGTTGTGTTGGGGGTGGTGTTGTGTGTTTCTGGGTTTTTTTTTGTTTGTTTGGGTTTTTAAATAAAAAGAAATATTAAAAGAAAAAAATCCCCAAACCAAGCAAACCCAGAAAAGCCTGATGATTTTTATGAGGCCTGACTCATGACCTTGACCAAGCAAAGTAAATGACACTGGAGCAGGGAGGAGCTTTTCTTCTAGTGTCTATGTCCTTGGAGTCCAGGTATCTTTGTCTGGTAAGGACACTGCTTTCCCCTTGCAGCCACCTTGAGTGCAGTTCCAGAGCCTGGCAACTCCCAGAAGCACTCAGTGTGCAGCAGAGATGATGATACAAAACCAATGCCTTCTAGTCCTGCTCATGTTGCTAGACTCTGCTCTTTACATCCAGTACCTGTTTGGTTTTTTTTTTGTTTTGTTTGTTTGTTTTCTTTGAAAGCAGAAACTTAGCCAAAAAGGTATAAGGGCTGCACTAAGAGGGAACCTGTGCACTTCTGTGCAAAGGCAGAGAAATTTGTACTGTCTCTTTACAGCATAGCTGTAGTCTGTGCCTGTGAGTAAATCAATAAATGAACAGATGTAGCAGCAGCACAAATTCCATGCCTTACTCTCAATATGTTTGCAGCCCTGGTAAAACCCTGAACTCTTTTGGCATCCCTCCCTCTCTGACCTTATGAAAAATGAAGAGAGTGAGTTGGAGCTTGCTGAGAAAACTTTGTTGGATGGGAATGTGCCTGTGGCAAGTGTCTGGGAAGCAGCTATAAATGTAGGCTGCTCCTTGTATTGTTCTACATACAGGTGCTGTGCAGTTCTTCAGAAGCTGTCTTAAAGGCAAGGGGATATGATGAAATGTCTTTCAGCCTCTCTTGGACTCCTAAATAAGCAATAGCTGTCAGTGGGTAGTGGGAGGTAAATTACATGTTTTTCTAGTGTTGCCCTTTAAAACAATGTCTTAACAGCAGGAGGAAAGGGGACAGTTAAAAGTAAGTCTAATCTCAAGGGAGTGGTTTGTTTCCTCGAACTACTTCGTTTGCAATAGCTCTGTTCTCCTTTCCTCAGCTCTCTGTCTTCTCTTTCCCTTCACCCCATTCCTTGGCAAAGTTACCTTTGCAGTTATGGGCTGCTTGTGGCAAGAATTAATGGTTTATTGGAATTTGCACACCTCACAGAAGCGTGGCATATATATTCTTAACAATTGTATTGCAATGCACCACAGTATATAATTTCATTAGATTGCACACATCATGGTTATTTGCTGTTATTCCCCAGACCTCTATATCCAGTTTTATCAGTCTCCAATGGCAATGAAATAAAAAATAAAATAAATTGGAATAATATCTAAATACATGTAGAGGGGTTGAGGGACCCTGGATGCTGACTACAACAACAAATTTATCATCTCATTTATGTGTGGGTAGGGGAAGGGAGCAGTTTTTTTCCTCAGTATTTTAATTAACTGTGTTTCACTGCATGGTAGTAAAGATAATAACCATAACATTAGTGCAACTACTACACTATCAACTGCTTGTCACGGCCTAATATTCTTCAACAATGCAGCTCCACAATGGAAACATGCACAACAAAAGAGCAGCTTGTTTTGTTAATTTACTAGGGGTCTGTGGTTTTGGAAGGCCAATAGGTATTTCTGGGAGACCGATTAAAATAGAAAGAAGTACACATGGTAGGGAATAATATTTTTGCTGGTACGGAATTCATTTAACAAAAGTGTTCCTTCAGGAAAACAGAAGCAAGATGCTAATGTTATACCTCATTTATTGCCAACATATTCAGTGACATTTCATAATGTACATCTGTCAGCCAGAGATATAAATGAATGAGGTGAACCATGCAATTTACCCTCAAGAAGTTCCATTAGAGCCCCCAAAGTATAATATTTATGAGGTCAGAATCAATTAATCAGATAGCTGTATTTGCTTTTCAGCTCAGCATACTCTTCTGTACCAAGCTGTTGCATTGAGGAAGCCTTTCCTATTTAGTAAGAGGAGTTGGTTTGTATGTGCTGCACGCAGTCTGTTGTCTAAATAAATTGCTTTCCTCACACAGCTAACACCCAGTACAAATATAAACTGTAAGTTAAGAGAATGCAAAATAAATCTCCACCAAAATACATATCAGGAGACACCCGTGTCTCCTCCTCCTTGTTGTAGTCTAGCCATATGCAGATCTGTTGAAAACAAGAAAGCAACCAGTGCGAAGAAAATGCACTTTTACCAAAGATAATTCCAGTAAACAGACAGTCTTGTAGGGAAAGGAAGGAAGAAAGAAAGAAAGAAATTAGCTAACTTTAAAACGTTGAAAACTGCTGATTTAATCCAAAGAACTCAATCTGAGGAAGAAAACACAGAGTGCATTTTGAGACCCTACCAAAATGGTTTCCCTTTGCAACTATGTTCTGAATGCTGGTTACTTTAATTTTCCCTTCCCAAGTTGATTGACTGGTTGTTTGCACGTGTAAGAATGTGTGTGGCATTACTTTTGTTGTAATTGTGCAGCCGTTCCCTGGGCTGTTTTTGGATGTCTTACAAACTTCTCTTGTCACGCTGACAGCAGCAGAGAAGCAGACTCTTGACTCTGCCAGCCAGCTGAGGATACTGTTGGCTCTCTGGGCTGCAAGTGCACACTGGTGGCTCATGCTGAGCTTCTCATTCACCAGTACCCCTGAAATCCCTTTCCTCAGGGCTGCTCTCAAGCGGTTCTCTGCCCAGACTGTATCAGTGCTTGAGATTGCCCCAACCTAGATGCAGGATTTTGTATGCAAAACTTCCAATTTTGTCGTGGGGAGATGAATATTTCATACTTCATATTTGGTCTTTTGCTTTAAAGAATGAGGATGGTAAGATATAGATGAGATGTTTTTGTCAATCAAAACTATTGTCAGTAAATGCAGATAAATCCCCCCCCAAAAGCACATCAGTGTGGGAGTTCTGGGCAAGACAGGAAGGAGGTTTCTGTCTACCAGACATGAACATGAGATTACGTGTTCGCTTCAGAAAGGAAGAGCAGTGGTCAACACATGTCAGAATGCTAATAGAAGGCCCAGTTTTGACGAGGAGATTGAATTTGAACCTTATGTACCTGGGGGTATCTGCTTCCAACTCACCACACACTAACTTGCCAAATAGAGAGAAGAGAAAGTGTGAAGTTTAACAGTTTTGGTAGCTGAGGGTGACAGAAAAGCTATCAGCTGTAGAAGGCGTAAGGGGTCTAATTCATGAGGAATACAGAAAAGCAATTTTGGGTATTTTTATAAAATTAAATTCCAGTGACTTGAATGCTACTGCTTCTGTTTCCAAGTGAGAATCCAAACAATCCCTAAGAGAAATTTTCCTTTCTTTTTGAGCTCCTATGCCCCCTTCCCCGGTCACCCCCTAGATTCTGTGTGCATTTATTATGGGCACATTTAGTTTTCCTTTTTCTAGGCCTGCCTTTTAGGGGTCTACTTTAAAAACTGTACGTGTTTTAAGTTTCATCTTAGCCTGGGCAGCAATTTATTACTGAGATATCACCATGGGATTCCATCCAGTAAATTAAGATAATGCTTGTTTAGATCTATCAAAATCCCAAGCTTGCAGTTGATACATCCTGTAACAGGAGATCAGATGTCCATTACTCATGTAGACCATGACCCCTTTTAACACTTAGAATTGTTGGTTAGCTGCTTGCAGTACAGAAAAAGCTATGTCACAGCCACCTTCTCAAATGTCTTCCAGACTCTCCCTTGCATGCTGCAAGTAGTTCCTGGTGATTCCTGCAGAGCCTTTTAAAGATGTATCTTAAACTAATATTTGTCTTATAACAAAGTGGAGAGGCAAAAATTAAATATTTGTAGAGGAGGAAGATAGGAAAATCTGGTCATGACACATTCTTTAAACATGACCCTAGAAAACTTAAATGATTGTGTTTTGCTTGAGTGAGAAGATTTATGATCGTTGTGTAGAGGGAAATTTTAAGAAGACCTTGAAAATTAAGTAAGAGTAGAAGTTCTAGTAGTTTTTTTATACTGAACAAGGGAAACAGTGCTAGAATATTTGTGAAGGTAAGAAAATGAAGAAGAAGACAACAAAGATGTTGCAAAAGAACAACTCTTTTGCCACCTGCGATAGGAAATAGTATCACAGAAAATGAGGATCAGAAGATTGAGAGTCAAATAACATAGGACAGCAAGCTGAAAACAGGAGATGGATTGTCAAGAAAAATCAAGCAAAACAAGGGAAACTAATTACTGTACACAGAGGAGGGTGCTGAACAGAAAAAGACATTACTCAAAAGTTCTTTTAAATCATCAACGACCCTTTCCTTTTTCTACATTAAAGTGGCATGTAGTGAGAACTAAATAAAAGAATAGGAAAAATATTCCTGTGACTAAATAAACCAAAATAAAACTCTAGAAAGGTCCACTCAGAATTTTGTGGGGAAAACAATTCTTCTGACTGTTCACAAAAGAAAGATGTTAGTGCCTTAAAGGAGGATACAAGCTCAGTCTTGATGCTACTGAAAGTGGTCTAGGGAACCTAGAAGAGAAAAACAGAAGAGTGTAGCCTGTCAAACATCATGAACACTGCAAAAGTACCTGTAGGTTTAGTTTTCTTTGAGGGTTTTAGTAACCAACTAGAAAGGCAGAATAGTGACTTTCCATTTCAGTGGCACTAGAATAGTCACACGATGCTGGAAAAAATGGCAATGAGAGAAGGAAGACAAATCTAAATATGATGAATGATGTGCTGAGATCGACATTAAACATTAGGAATAAATTCTTCACCGTGGGGTTATGAGGGTGGTGAGGCACAGAAACAGATTGCCCAGAGAAGTTGCAGAGGCTCCAAGACTGAAAGTGTTCAGAGCTAGGTTGGATGGGGCCTTGAGCAACCTGGTCCAGTGAGGTGTTCCCATGGCAATGGGGGTGGAACTAGATGATGATCTTTAAGGCATCTTCCAAACCAACCCATTCTGTGATTCTGTAAGAACTGGAGGGACAAGCTGGTTTCATGGCACATAGGTTAAACTGGGCGGGTTCTGCTTTACCAGACCTGGAGAAGGAAAGACCTAGATGCATTCTGTATGGTGTTTAAACCTTGCTGCAGAGGTTCAAGCAATTTCATTTTAGCATTTAAAATAAATTACGGCTGGAGTGGTCTCCAGCCTTTCGAGACCTGTAGGAATTAGGGCCTGTGTGTGCAGTAGCTAGAGAATGAGGTCTTGGCTCATGTCTCAGTCTACTGTAATGCAAACAAGATACTAATCACAGACAAAATGTACTGGATATGTTTCAGGTACATCTAAGCCATCCCTCGGTGACCAGTTCAAGGTCTCTTGCAGTAAGGAATCCATGTCTGTGATGGATTGGGAATTCCCACCCCCCCACACACTTGGAATTCACCAGACTAACTCAGACAGTTAGGAAGTAAGATGAAGCTATATTTACAGCATAGCACAAATTTACAAGCATATGTGCACAATATTTACAAACATTTACAATTATATGCAAGTTAGAAGTAATACAGAAATTCAGACTCCCTTCCAGACACAGAAACTGCTCAGAAGGGCTCAAATCCAACCCTCCTCTTTCTTCCCACCCCCTTATCTCAGACAGACAAACAAAACAAGCAGAAACTGGCAGAAAGGCAGTAAAGCTGGGGTGTTAATTGCTGAGATTAGAGGTGAGGCATCAGAGCTGATCCGGGTTAGAAGGAAGTGATTAGAGTGAAGGACAACAGAGAAGCAGAGAACCTAATAGGGCGATGTCCCAAGAAAAAGTGAGAGCACTATTTATATCTTGAATTTTTATCTCTCTCACTAATCCAATGAATGGCATAGAGCTCATCCTTATTTTCTATTCGCAGCCAGTGATCTAATTTCGCTCATTAAAATATTCTAATTAGCCCAAAACCAGTACAACATCTTACACAGGTTTGTACTCAGGTTGTGAATCTGAATCCTGAGTCTGCCCTCCTTACTTTTTATCCTTCCCATCTTTTGGCACACCTGCTAAATTTCCCACATCGCTATTTCTTGTAGAACATTGATTTTCCTCTGTCTCTTGCAGGGCCATTTGATCTATATACAATTAGGAGGAAACTCAGTGGGTATGTTCTACAAAGTGTTAGTAAACCAAGTGTTCAAGACCATGGAAATATTTTTCTAAAAGAAAAAAAAAAAAGGGGGGAAAAAAAATCAAACAAAATCAAGAAACTTCACATCCACTTTCAGTTTCCTGCAAATGTGCCCTCAGAAAGGGTAATAGTGGTCCCAGAGGATACAGCTATCTCAAAAAAAAAAAAAAAGAGAGAGAAGAAAACCTATTATTTCTAATCCTTACTTTATCGTTCGAGTTAGATGAGTATTTCAACGTGCGTTCTCATAAAGCTTTTATGACAAGTAATAATATTTGCTGTGAATATTAAACATCAAGTGATAGGAGTGCTTAGTAAATTAATTAATTTCAAAGGATTAGACTTTCATTGCAGATGTTTTTTTCTGCCTTATTTCCCTTGAATCTTATAATTGCCTCTCTTTCCTCTACCTGCAACACATTAATAATCTCCCTTTGCTTTCATCACACTCCAGTAGCTTTGTTTTTATCAGCTACTTCTAATCCTTTTGGCTTTCTTTACTTAAGTCAGAAATGGAAACTTCAGTGGCAAGTTAATATAATAAATGATAATAATATGTAATGATGCCTTCATTCCCCTCTTTCCTCACCTCCTGCTCTAATGTCATTCACGTGAGAACAGAAGTAAACAAAAGGCACATGTGTAAAGAAAAAAAAAAGAAAGGAAAAAGAAATGGAAACAGAAAAGGAAAGAGAAAAAGAAAAAGAAAAATAAAGGGAAAAGAAAGATTTTTTTTTTTTAATATCTTGAGCTTTCTTATTGCTAAAATGGTAAATGTAAGATTAAGACTGATATCTGTGTACAGGCTCAAGGAGTGAGACAGAAGAGATTTAAGGGCTGCAAGATGATGCTCATGGCCTCTGTAGTCTGACCTCTTACATAGCTGAGATTATACTGGCACTCTTGTGCTAGCCAGGATAAAGTGGTAACATATTTCAGTCTTTTCCTGATTCTCATCCTGGAGTGGCTGGCTGTGCTCCCTCCAAGGCATTCCTAGTGCCCCTTGGGAGCAAACACCGCAGCAAAGAGATGTAGAAACACAACTAAGGTCAATTGTGTTTTGGTGCCAGAGTAATTGGCAAATCTGTCATAGAAAAAGTAGTTATACTCTCTGCATTTCCTCTGAGGTGCTTGCTGCCAGATTCTTCTGGGTCCCTAGGCCTCCAGAGCACTCCCAAACCTCCATGGGTCCTTGAGTTCTCTTCCAGTTTTGTTTCTAACGTCTCTTAACATCTTATTTCCATCCATCTCTTGTGAATTCTCCAGTGATTTCAGTGAGTGGGTTGCTTTTCCTTGAGGGAAGAGAATTTACCTTTTCCCAGTTCTTTTTGACAGAAAATATTACTCCCATTTTCAAACCATTGAGATATCCAAGAGCAATCATATGGGAAAACTGAGTAAGTTGTATCACAGTCTGGGACTGTAGTAGGTGTAGGTAATCTTGTTACAGCACTTGATTGTATTTGTGAATGTGGCACACAGATACCTCTTTTTCCTGTGGCAAAGCTCTGACTAATGGTACAGAAAGACAGATTAAGATAGGAGGTGAATGAATTGAGTGAGGCATGACCCTTTTTCAACTGTGTAAGATACTACAACTACTGCTTCTCCAAGCAACTTGAACTGCCTCAGCTTTTTTTCTTCTCTTTTCACAACAGGAGAAAATAGAGCTTAGCTCCCCATATGTGCAGTTACAAAATTTTAGTTTTATGTATGTTGCTGAAAAGCAATGAACCAACCCTGGTAATAATCATATTCTATGTTTGCACTTCAGTTCCTGAATGAGAATGAGTCACAGTAGTTTTCAGAGGTGGGAGCTCTGTATTGGTATAAAAGGATACTGAGGACTGAAATGTGGTCATGCCAGGTGACATGTCTACTCAAAATCCTGCTTCCTCTTTGAGAGACAGAAGTCCTGTTATGCTCCAGGATGTTCTTTGTAGCTTTGCTTTTGCAAGAGTTATTCACCTATCTGTCTTACATTATGAATATTAATCTGTTTATCATGTGGCTTTTTAAAAAGGTTTGTGACTTATACCAACCTATCTTCTAGATAACAAATTTACCTGGACTACAGAGAAAACTGACTGGAATATCAAGTCCTCTCTTTTTAGTTCAGTGCAAGGAGAGCTAAAGCTGAATGGGGCAGTGGGATATATATTTTTATTGCAATACTGTTCTCTTAAATACATCACAATGAACAATAATGAAGTTAAGAAAAGCACATTGCTTTTACTCATGTTGCATCTAACTGGACTCAAAGCTTCAATTTCGATGGCTGTGAACAAGAACGGTCCAAAAACACCAGAGTAATTTAAAACTGAAATGTGTTTCCAGAGATGAATAAACACATGTGATCAGATCATCCTGTGCTGTCAAGAGGTATTTTCCTCCATTAAGATCTTGGAAATGAGTCAGTCAGAGGTCCAGCCCATATGTCTTGTCTGAGTGATCATTTTAATTAGAGGGAGCTGTGTTACCTGTGGGTGTTTGTATGGTCTTGTCATTGCCTTAGTGTGATGATATCTGCTGTTGTCAAGAGCTCCAGGTAGGAAAAGAACCAGGCAAGTGGGTGTATCCCCCACTGACTACAGGCAATGGTCTGCAGTGGTTTGGATGTCTGGTGCTGTATTGTTTGTAAATGAAGCCTTTTGTTCGATGAGATTTACAGACGTGTTTGGGCAAATAAAACATCTAATTTGAGTGATCTAATTGCTGACTCTAAAATGCTGTTTGCACATTATACTGTTTAATTACTTCAGTCTAGTAGTCATCTAGCAATGTTTCAATTTGTTATATCTGCCAGAATTAAGAGGGAGGAAAAAGAAAAAAAAGAGAGTATTTATCTGAGTATCATTCATTGTGCAACAATTGTATGAAGACGTAAATGGAGGAGCAATGTTTATCCATTTTATTAATTTTTGTGACAGTGCCACTATGGCATAGAATCATAGAATCAGTCAGGGTTGGAAGAGACCACAAGGATCATTTAGTTCCAACCCCCCTGACATGCCCAGGGACACCCTACCCTAGATTAGCCTGAACAGAGCCTCATCCAGCCTGGCTGCAAACACCTCCAGGGATGGGGCCCCAACCCCTTGGGCAACCCATTCCAGGGCCTCACCACTCTCATGGTGAAGAACTTCCTCCTCACATCCAATCTGAATCTCCCCACCTCTAGCTTTTGTCCATTCCCCCTAGTCCTGTCACTACCTGATAGTCTAAGAAGTCCCTCCCCAGCTTTTCTGTAGGCCCCCTTCAGATACTGGAAGGCCACAATAAGGAGCATCCTCTTCTCCAGACTGAACAGCCCCAACTCTTTCAGTCTGTCCTCATAGCAGAGGTGCTCCAGCCCTCTGACCACACTCGTGGCCTTTCTCTGGACACACATAAAATAGGGAGTGGTGGTGGGGAAAGAGTAGAGCTTCTCTCTAAAGTTTTGTGGCTATTGACAGCAGTAATATGTAGCCTGCAAATGCTAACAAAATACAAGCTAGTGTAGTCTCTTCATTGTTCCAGCACAACTCTTAAGATTAAAAGAAATTGCATATGAGCATAAAGGGAAAAACACATGCAATTAGCCACATTGTGCACTGTGCTTTACTTGAAATTGTGAGAGCACAACTTGCATTATGTTTATATATAGCCCCTCATAACTCTCAGCAAACTTACTGCAGCCATGCACATTCTGTAGAAGGGATGAAAAAATAACAAGGCTGTCTATCTTTTCAGGACATCACATTCCCTACGATATGTGTGCGTGTATATTTGTAACTTGCTGTCCTCTTGGCAACGTCTGTCTAAGGAAGCAGCTGGTTTGGGAATAAAGTCTCTATATAAAGCTATATATCTCAAGTCTTTTTAAAATCTCCTGTCCTTGTGGGGGAAAATAGAGATCATTACTGCAGTGTTTTCCCGTTACTGATTTAGTTGGTTGTGAACATTGGCTCTCCATTTATTACTCTGATCATTTCCAATATCAATTGTTTACACTTGTGGGAACAAGTGCCTTCTGCAAAGATTTCACCAGGCATCATGCAATATCTCAAAGGTTACTCTGTTTGGCTTTTAGAAACAACACTAATTCTTTAGAGAATGCTTTCTTGAAAAACAGTATCTCGTACTGGCCATGTAGCTATGAAATGTGGCATGCTTGGAAGGCCTCTTGGTTTCCTTCTCCCGTTTAATGTGATCACCACTGCGGCAGTCACAGAGAGAGCCCAAGAGAAGCATTTCTTTGTGCTAAGTTGGACCTTGGTGGCACATTCTTTGTACTTCTGCTGGGAACTTAGGATGTGAGGTTATAAATGTTGCAGGGACAATGTTATCTATGTTTTTAAGAGTGCCATGTGCCGTTGATTTGTTTTGAAAGAGTTACATGTGTAAGGGAAGCATCTAACCTCCCTGTAATTTCTCAGATCTTGACTCTTTTTCCTTCCCTTCTCCCAAAACCTCATCTGTTCAGATGAAATTGCAGTCTTCATTACAAGTCACAGTCTATGTTTGCTTCTGAGGAATCTTTCCTGTGTCAGAAGGCAAGAACTAGCACAAATGTAAGCACTGAAGTGTATTCCCTGGACTCTATCTAAAATATTTATGCCAGTGGCAAAGATTCTGTTTGATATTTCAGCAAGATGGAGTTGAATACAAGAGCTGTGGGCAACTGCCACACATGATGCTGGCATTCACTTGCCTGCAGTGGTTGAATAATGAGAAAACTTCCATTGCACTTGATCTCTGCTCTTAACTTGCCAGATACTAGGCTTCTGTCTTTGTCAGGTTCTGCTCTTAAACTTGAAACTACTTCTTGTTCAGGTCACTTGGCCTGCACCTCAGGTGGCTGACACATAGACATGCCTGTGTTGTCAAATTATGTCATGTGCTGCTCTGTGGCCACATCTCAAGTCCATACCAGGCTGCAGGGCACACACTCACCACACTCTAGGTGGGATGTGCTTCTGCTTACCATGAAAGGACGTTTGAGAGCACAGCCTGGAAGAAGGATGTGGCACTTTAGACCAGATTACCCATCTCAAAGACGGAGAGACAGGCACCTCAGAATATGCTGCTGCATCATGTGGATTTAGATGGTGCTTTAATAGATATTTCTAATTTCCCCAGACTAAAACTGCTGCTGACAAAGAAAAAACAAAAACAACACGACAAAATCAACCAATCAAACAAAACCAAGGGAAAGACTCTCATAATCTGCAAGTGAAAAACTGATGCTGATTGATAATTTGGCCTCCTATGAACAAAGTAATCTTCAGTGACCTTCTAGGATCATTCTAAAGTACCCATAGTTCTTAGATACCATGTTCAAATGAGTTCTGACTTGACTGCTACTGGCTGTCTCATATCATTTCTGCATGGGTGTAAATCCTATCAAACTCCTCATCTGCATTAAGCACCTCTTCATCTGTGTCTGGAAAGTGCTTTTAATTTCAACCACAGAACTTTTGAGGCTGGAAGAACCTTGAGGTTATAAAGACCAACTGCGCTTGCCTAAAGCTCACAGTCCCACCACTACTGCTAAGACATTACAACTAAACCATTTGCCTAAACATCACATCCACGTGTCTTTAAATACCTCAGGGGATGAGGTATTTCCCTGGACAGCTTGTTTCAATGCTTGATAACCCTTTCTGTGCAGAAAGTTTTCCTAATATCCAACATGACACCTCCATTGGCACAACTTGAGGCTGTTTCCTCTTTTCCTGTCGCTTGTTGCATGTGAGAAGAGACCGATCCCCACATTGCTCCAGCCTCACCAAGGTAGTTATAGAATTTGAATTGTTTCAGCTGGGACGGATCTTTAAGATCATTGAGCCCAACCTTCAAGCTAAGACCACCATTGTCAATGAACCATGTCCTTAAGTGCCATATCCACGTTTCTTGAACAACTCCAGGTACTGCTGGATGGTATCACTTGCTACTTTAATAGTCCTCTTGACTTTCACATAGCATCCTCTCCTCAGCTCTGATTTTACTATCTTTAGCCATCCACAAGTTTGCTGCCTCAGGTGCTTCTATATTAAGTGCAGAGAGAGACAGGACACTTCAAGTCCCATGATGAGACAGGAGGGATGACTCACCCTTTAACTCACCAGCCTGACACAGTCAGCAGTGAGGTGTAATGCTAGGTGCTCAGCTGCTAAATTAATTAACTTTTGCAGGATGACTCTTGTGATAATGACTCTTGTGATGAAGACTGCAGAAGTCAGTCTGACAGTTAGATCTGGGGTTGTTGGTTTGGTTTTTAAAAAAATGTTAATGTTATTTTAAAAAAAAATTAAGTAAAAAAAATTTTAAACTTTCCTTGCAACCTTTCTATTCAAAGGGAGTGAAAACATTCTCCAAAATCACAAGTAAACATTGGCATATGTTTGCCATCATGTGGCATAAATGTATGCCCCCTCATCTTTCATGGCTTGGTACATAAAAAGCAGAGTAGTAGGTCATAAAGTTAACTATTAGCCAGGCAGCAGTGCTTGCTGAGGAGTGACAGTTGGCATTTTGCTGCTGTTGGCTTTCTTGTGGTGCTGGTGAAGCAGTTGTTTTAAGCCAGTCATCTGCAGCTGATACAGCCTTTAAATAAACTCATCTATCATGACCGTTTGTGTTTGGGCATCAGTTGCCCGGCTGTGCTTAGACTGCAACACTGAACTTGTCAGGAGATGGCTGGTGCCACATTACATGGACAAGCCCAGAAGTATTCTCAGATTGTTAATATCCTCATGAATGCAAGTCAACAGACATCTTCTGACAAAGCAGGGGCAGGGAGTAAGGAGAAAGTAAATGTGCTGTAAGAGCTAATATAAATTCAGGCTGTGCAAAATCCCTTGGGGCTCTAAAGCAGAACCAGTATTCTAGGAGGATTGTAGGCAGCCCTGTGGTGATGGAGGATGAGAGGGAATGAGGATCTGACCAGGTCTAAAGGGTTTAGCAGATCATAATGCTTTTCTTCTGTCAAATAAAAATTTTAAAAAAGAAGCTTTTAATTAAGAAACTACTTAATGAAGAAAAACAGAGAACAAAAACATTAGCACTGAACCTCTGCCCCCTCGTGAGGGTTTTTGAGCCTGTGTGTGTTCTTGCTTTATCTCTGTGGAACAGATGTGCTTCTTTCATAGGAAAAACTCTGGAGATGAGCACTGACTACATTAAAATGTCATCTTGCAAGCAAGGGGGTTAAAATGGGATTTTAACAGAGTACTGCCTGGGCAGGCCATGAATAGTAAGCAGAAATATGTGGAAGGAGATCATCTTGCTTAAATGAAATATGTTGCATTAGCCAACCTTTATACATACTAGTTATGGACCAAAGTTACATGTAGCATCCATATGCTTGTCTTCCCTAATGTGTAATTTTGATTTTTCTGCTATAGTCTCACACAGTGTGAAGTTTAGATGATTAAGCATTCTTGAGGGGGAAACAGATACTCTTTTAATTTAAAGGATATGATGTCTTTTTGGCATTGAAGCATACAAGTCAGGTTATTATGGAAGTGATAAAAGTAACATGGAGGGTTTGCGACGCCGTTAGGGTTTAATTATTTATTAAATATAGCCTAATGGAAGCCTTAAAGTTTGTGGTGTTTGGGGGTTGTGTTTGTTTGTTTTAGTTTTTTTTTGTTTTGCTTTTGCCTTCATTTCGTGTCTCTGAGAAGATTGTGGCGCATCTGTATCTTCCTGGGGTGCTCTGTAGATAAATTAGATGTGAAAATGTGTGATCTAAACTGCAACACAGAGCCCACACAAACAGCAAGGTAGTCCATAACTGGGAACACATTGTATCACGGTGTGTGGCGGCGGATCTCTGCCTGGCAATGACTATATATAGAAATATCTGCAGCAGCTGCAAAGGTAAATTTCATCTGTGCTGCACTGGTTTCCAAAGCATAATTTGTAGAGGCAGTCATCTTTTTTCTGCATTATCCCACAGACCCTGCGCCCTCAGTCTAGTTAAAGCATTTGTACCATACCATGCATGTTGCTGGGGATGCGGAAAGAGTGAGAATCAGGGGAACAAAGAGAAGCATTACATTGCATTATCAAGTGCACTGTGCTGTACAGAGGGCAGCATACTTAATTATCACCAGATTCTCTGTGCCAATGTTTTTAAGTGAAAATCTGAAATTACACTTGGAACTTATCTGTCACTGGGCCTTTTGTATAGTAATTTGTCTGTTTTTCTCCTTGCCAGACTTTCTCTTTTAGAGTTGTGGATTTTATTTATTTGTTTGTTTATTCTAGAATATTTGGCCTATTATCTTCTTTTCACATATGTATTTACAAGAAGAGTATAGGCCTGTAATCTCTGAAACATGCAAAATCTGGGAATGTTTAGGTCAGAACAAAATCACTAAAGGTGTTTCCAGTATTCACTTCCAAATTTGACTTCAGATTGCACTCTCTATGGTTTAAAAAATATGGTAATATTTTCATACTAATTTGGATGAGAAGCCATATTTCTGTACTTGGGTAGAGAGTCTTGAACCAATAATGTGTCCTGGGGTATTATTGTTGAAGTATCAGTTACACAAGCAACTGAGAGCTGTGAAATTTAGGGGAAAAAGCTCAATCTAAGTATCATTCAGGAAAGAAAGGGCAGGACACACACACAAAAAAAGCCCCTAGCAATATTAATATATTCTATGTATACTTCCATGTATTCTGTTGGCTTCCCAAGGCTTTCTCATATCCTTCCCCTCTTACTGCGTTTTCTTGCTCACTTAAGGTGAGATGTTTAGCTGTTGCCTAACTGGAAATAGTAGTTTTGGTTTACTGATTTCACCAATTGTTGGGTAGTTGAGGATCTCTCTCAGATGACCTTTTTCTGAGGGTATCTGTGGGTATCTTTGACTTCCATGAAATTCAGAAATCAGAGCTGTGCCTGCTGAAGAGGGCTGAAAAATAGAACTCTGAATTTGTATTTTCTACTAATGCAACATATAACTCCATCGAATTAAGTGAATTAGCCCTTCTCTGAAACTGCAAATGACAAAAAGAGACGAAAGTAGCTGTTTAGTGACAGCTGAGATAAAGGCTAATTCAAATTTTGATGGAGGACAACAAAGGGTGAATTCTAATTGCACAGAGACAAGAAAATAATAACATTTAATGAAAAATTGCCAAAGAAAACAGAGTGCGATAACACTGCTTGCTTGATAAGTTGCTCGCATATCTGCTTGGATGCTAGGATCTCTTGTCAAAAGTGCAAACACTATCTGTGGATACAGTGCAGTTTGCATAATTGAAACATCATATGGGACATTTGGTTTTAAGGGAATTGATGATAGAATAGAATAGAATAAGCCAGGTTGGAAGAGACCTCCAAGATCATCCAGTCCAACCTAGTACCCAGCCCTATCTAACGGCACTAAGTGCCCCAACCAGTCTTTTCTTGAACACCTCTGGGGATGGTGACTCCACCACCTCCCTGGGCAGCCCATTCCAATGGGAAATTACTCTGTGAAGAACTTCTTCCTAATACCCAGCCTGTACCTTGCCTGGCACAAAGTGTTCAACCCCCAGTGTTAAAAATACTGCTGAAACTGGTTTAAAAATCAGACTTGACAAATAATCATCTTTTCTTACTTTTTCCTTCCAAGCCATTAGATTTGGGTCACCTATTGTTTTTCAGCCGTGTAATAGTGTGACTTTTGCCCTTGCAGCTTGAAAAGTGCCTGTTATTGTCTGCCTGACAATGAAGCTGTGAGAGCTAGCAATAAGCTAAAAGTGGCAGTAAGCCTTAGAAAGATAGAACCAAATTTCCTAGTTTGTCAAACAAAACCATCATTCAAATCAGTGGGACTTCAACAGAACAGATGATTAAAAAAGGGGCAAATAATCTTTTGATAGCTGGAAACTAAAATTGATGCCCAGAAACAGAGACACAAGGGGAAATTTTGGTTAGCTTTCAGCTGCAGCTTGTCTCCCATCTAATCCAGTCGCTGCTAATTCATTAATGTAACTTCCAAGGGGATTAGTCTGTATAAGGTTGTACAATGTCCAGGAGTGGCCCTTGGTGCTGTGTCACTGCCTGCCAACAAAGGCAGAGTGATTGCAGGCAGGATGGGTTTCCTCAGTAGCCTGGGTGCCAGGGCTGCCGTCCTGTCATAGAGCAGATTGGGCTTGTCTTTGTCTTCACAGGGGCTGCACACTGCCAGTGTCACTCCAGGATTAAAAGCCTGGTGTTGGGAACTTCACAGAAAACAGTGGCAGAATAAATGAGTGGGAAACACAATGTATTTCCCCACACCTGCTCCCTCTCAAACCCTGGCTCTGCTGGTATCCCCTCTTTCCCCTCCCACCTCTACTTTTTGTTTTATTTTCCCCCTTCTTTTGTTCGAAATCTGATTTAATCCTTCCAACCGTTGTGCAGCTTTTTGGGAACTTGTGATAAAAAGGGAATGAACAGACAGCTTTTGAATTGCAGCAAACCCTGGAACAGGCACAGAACAGGCTGCATTGGCATTGCACAAGTGGTGGGCAGGTGGCCGAGAAGCACATGTGCACACACACCATGTCCCATGGGAATCAACTGTGTGGAAAATACGAGGATGTGCATTTGCAATAATATTGTGTTTGCAAGGCCCGGGTGAGGGCATGCAGTGTGCAATCAGCAAGTTTGATGATGATGCAAAACTGGGAGGACTGATGGATACACTGGAAAGCTGTGAGGCCGCTCGGCAAGATCTGGGCAGACTGGAGAGCTGTGCAAAGAGGAGTAAGTGTAGAGTGTGGCACCTGGGGATGAGCAACACCGAACACACATACAGATGAGAAGTTGATCTGCTGGAAAGCAACTCCATGGAGAAGGACCTTGGGGTCCTAGCAGATGATAAGTTATCCATGGGACAGCAGTGTGCTGTTGTGTCCAAGAAGGCCAATGGTATCCTGGAGCGCATTAAGAAGAATGTAGCCAGCAGGGTCAAGGGAGGTTCTCCTCTCCCTCTGCTCTATCTTGCTGAGAACACATCTGGAGTGTTGTATCTAGTTCTGGGCTCCCTAGTTCAGAAGCTACAGGTAACTACTGAAGAGAGTGTCCAACTGAGGGCTGTGAGGATGAGAAGCAAGTGAATGCTGAGAGGGCAAAATTGTGCAAGAAGGAGCTGATAAATTGTAGGAACAAACGTGGGAAATGCAGGCCTTGGAGAACAGCTAAGACTGATGTTTTAAAGCTGTCGAATCTCAGATTTACAGTTCCTTCACAGACGTTAATAACCATTCCAAAATGCAGTCCTTGGTGTAGTACAGAAAAGACTTTGATTTTTAATGCAATAAGTAGCTGACTATTTCTTCCATTTCTTCTCTTGGTCTCTATTCTGGGGCTAATAGTAGTAAAACTCGAGAGGTAAAGATTTTGATGTGGTCACTTGCAGTACAAGTTTAAGCACCATGGGGAGATGCTGGCTGCATACAGTTGCAAAAATTCAGAATGCTGAGAAAGACTGCACACTGAGAGGTAGATGACTGAGAAACACATAACTTTTCCTGTCTCCTGAAGTGCTGTGTAAGTTATGTATAGCAGCACGACATCATTTCTGGCAAAATATTCCTGTCAAGATATTGCTCCTTATAAAGCATTGGAGAAGGTGAGGAACAGATGCTTGTATTGCTAAGACAGACTGTGCAGGTCTCACTTAAGAAGAAGTTGCTCTGAAACATCTTGACATGTCTGGGAAGTTTCAGGTTGCTTGGTACCTTGTGCAGTAAAGGCAGATTTGGGGTGTGCTGCACCCTTATATAAAATCATCACCTTTCTGTCCTTGTCCTACTGGAAATCCGGTGCTAGGCTTGGTCTGCTACAGCTGTGTCTTTAACATGGCTCTGGCAGAGGTCCCTGACGCTGCTCAAATGCCTTCCATTCACTGTTGCACTTTACTTCCTCTGAGGGAGGATGTGTTTGCAGAAACAAGCTCCCCTTTCCTCCACTCCATCTTTTCCTTGGTTGTCAGCACTGTAAAATCTATAAGCAAAACACTGCCTGCCGATTTTGAGCCTGCTGTATGCAGCACACCAGCAGGCACCCTTGATGCAAAATGTTTTAGCTCCAGCTGATAATTCTGCTCCATTGATTTTTACATGTGATTTGGGGAGAAGCATTCTCTGTACTACATACAGGGTCTAGCTCCTGTTCAACAGCAGTGAGCGTACTGGTGCAGAACAGCAGTGGCTCTTGTGCCTTGTGCTTTGATGCCTTTTCTTTAGTAATAATAAATTCATTCTCAGGAAAGAAAGCAAACCTTGTAGGGCTCAGTTAATTTGGTTTTCAGTGACCTTATGAGGTAGAGTCTGCGTTCTTCCCGCTCCAGCTCTTTACAGCTCTTTCCCCGAGCTGTTGCAGTAATTATATTTGAGGTGCCTGTGATATTTGCAACACAAACCCAGCTTGACTTCACCACCTAAAAGCTTCCCCACCTCGCAGCAGGATGAAACCCATGGCCCAAGTGTCTCGACCACTGTCACAAGGTTGGCCACCTAAGAATAATCAATTTCTAAATGTGTTTGAACCTTGGGTGACCTGAAATACAGCAGCAAGTATTATATGCTGGGACATCTGGTGGACAATAAAACTTTTTTTTTTTACTATTTGTTTTTACATGAAGCAGCTGTACTTGAGCAGATGACCAGGGGCTGTGCAATCAACGTGTGAATAGCTGAATTAGCAAATTATATTAGGCTTCTTAGGCACTTACTGGAATGCTGCATGCTCTTTTTTTTTTTTTTTTTCCCCATTTTGCTTTATTAACATCCACCAAGAACACAGCAGTGTTGGCATTATGGTTATTAGTGACTTATTTGCTTCATTAAAATTTACAGCACACTTTAACATTCACCATCTGGGACAGCTTCTCCCATGGTTTATGGTTAAAACGTAACTTAAAGCCATGCCTGATAGTCTAAAATAATAGATTTTAAAGGCAAAACTCTTTCTTTGGATGCCAGTGTTCCCTCCACATTAGTGTGTAAACAAGATGCTATCTTGCCCAGTCACCAGTACTTGAATAAAGACAGATTTTTCTGCTTTCAGTAAGAGATGTTGTTGTGGCTAAGGAAAAGGTCTACTGTGCTATTACTTGGAAAGCTGCAGCTTGTGGAGTATGGCTGAAGAGGGAGTTTGACTATTCAGAGTCTAAAGGACCTTCTGACCCCTGCTATTGGAAGTATCTACCTTGGATAACCCCTTTCTAAAGAACTGGGGCAAGAATAAGCAATGCAAGAGAAATGTGAATGTATCAAAAGGCAGCACATATGGGCATGAGTCCGAATCTGAGCAGATGTACATCTGACAGATTTGAGTTTCCTCACTTTTAAGCATTTCAAAGCATGCACAAAGTATGCTCATGTCTTCACTTAACTGCATAGACCTGTTGTGTTCCAAAGCCCTCAAGTCCCATCTTCATGTGAAGAGTAGTTTCAGAGGCAGAGGGAGATGCAGGGAGGAATGGCTATAGGGAAGAAAATCAGACTGCACCTGACCTTTTCTCCTCTAGGTTTGCTGGGAGTTTTCAAGTTCATCCTGTTCCTGACAGAGTTGTGATCTCAGACAAGTAATTTTGCTGTGATTCTTCTCTTGTCTTCCACTCCTGTTTTTCTTTGCTTGGATTGTGAATTCTTTGGTGAAGAGATGCTGCATATTTATTTCAGAATTGCATATGCCTACAGGGGAAAAATTTGCCCTGTGTCAAAGGTGACTGCTGAGTGTGCTGTTCTTTGACCTTCATATATGTGAGAAGTAAATACGTCTTATTCCTACTATGATCTATTTGCATGTTCTGTCAGATGCACCTGTTTTATTCCCTGTAAAAGCACCAATGTGTTTCTTTAATATGTAGGTTTTAAGAAGTCCTCTTGGCTATTAGCTTGTTTTGTTTTATGAATATTCCAGAGCTGTTCATCCATTAAACAGGTTAGGAATAGAATTACAGATTGGACGTGAGGAGGAAGTTCTTCACCATGAGAGTGATGGGGCCCTGGAATGGGTTGCTCAGGGAGGTGGTTGCAGCCACATCCCTGGAGATGTATGCAGCCAGGATGGATGAGGTCATGTCCAGCCTAATCTAGGGTAGGGTGTCCCTGCCCATGGCAGTGGGGTTGGAACTGAATGATCCTTGTGGTCCCTTCCAACCCTGACTGATTCTATGAAATGGGAGTTTTGTAACAAAGATTCAACAATTAAAAGTCACTGTCATCTTTATATAGATCTTTTTTTCCTTGATGTGGTGTTAGAAATACCATATGGCTTGGTGCATGGGGCTAGCATATTTGTCTATCACATAGACATATTTTCCTCTGCCTTTTCCTCATCATACCGTCTATTTGCCTTTCTGCAGAACAGTGTTTTCCCAATGCTTTTACAGAATATTATTAATTTCTTAAATGAAGAGCTAGACTGTACAGAACTTCTTTTTCCATTATGTTTTTTGGAAGGATTACACTCTCTGTACACTGTTACCTCCACGTGAGTAACAGAAGAAAGATGCATAGCTAATGGTGGCCTGGATACCAGCGCTGCTTTAGCCTTTTCCTCAAAAAATAGTGCTTCCCTGCCACCCTGCCCTTCATCCACTGCTCCCATTTTTAGCCTTTGCTGTAGGACCTATGATGTTGCATAATGGGGGAAAAAAAAAAAAAAAAGGTTCTTTGTAATTAGTAAAATTTGAAATCTTTGAGACCTTTATGTGGTCTACCAGGAGCTGAGGATGAGGCCTTATTAACCTTGAACTATACAGCATGAAATATTGTGGTTTAAATAAATGTGACACCAGGGTCAAGCTGACTAATAAATGGCGTGATAGAGGGGATCATGTGCCTAGGGGATTATGACATAGAGCCTTTCCCCTCTAAGTCACTATTTTGGCAGTGACTGAAGGCCATTATTATACAACAGCTCTTAAATAGGCAACATGGAATAAATTGGAGGTCTCAGTTTGTTTCCTTAGGGAAAGAGATATATGGTCCAGCTGACTGTAATTGTCATCTAAGTCCAAAGCTCAGCAGAGGAACAGTTCTTTAACCTCATACACTGTTCCCTTGCTTAGGGCACTAGAGCATTGCCATGATGTGGAGTGGGAGTTGATACTGTGGGATCTTGCAAGAGGCTCATTTTTGGATAAGCAAAAATCTTGTTTCGGACCATTACCAATAGCATCCTCTAACAGCATGTTTTGATACCCTACTCTGATAAATTACTGCTATGTTTAATAATACTCTTGATACAAATCAATGAGATAAGTTACAGAAAGAGGTAAAGCTGAGGTGAATATAATGAAGATTCAGGCTCTTTGTAATTACTAAATTAATTGATAAGAAACAGTGTTTTATTATAAAGTCTTGGTTGGTAGTGAAGGAGAAAATAGGCAGTCCATAAGTCTATTTCTAACTTTTAAATGGATTCTCATCACCTAGTCTAATTAAACAGCATGCTATTATTTTTTAATAATCTGGGAAAATTATATTGCAATTGTATGAACCATTAAGTAATGATTTTTTTTAACAGCTCCACCCCAAGAGAATTAAAATTATAAACCTATAAGAAAACTATTTTAAAAAAGGAAGCAATCAGCAAGCTAGACCCGTGAAAGAATTGTCTACTCAAGAAATCAGAAGTAAAATGAAATTGATTATATATAAAAGGGAGTATCACCCTCCTCCCCAAAACACTCTGACTTATTTCCTTTTCAATTATGCTCACGTTTGTAATTTCATATTATTTTTTGTTTGTTTTCAAATAGTTTATTGGCAAATAGAGGAATAAAGAGGAGTGCAAACATCTTCCTCTTGAAGCAAAGTAAATGGGAGCAGGTTTAAAACTTTTATTCTGAAATTTCATTGAATATGTGGATTTAAAAAAAAAATTCCCCAAATTTGCCTTTGGAGCAAAATATTGTTCATTATGAGGAACAAAGTTTCATTGAAACTGTTGAGCAGCATAAATGTGTAGATTTCTTGTACCATTAAAAAAAAAAAAAGAGTATGAAAGAAAGAGGAAGGAAGGAAGGGAGGGAGGAAGGAAAGGAAGGAAAGGAGAAAGGAATGGAGGATGGAAGGGAGGGAGGAAGGAAGACAACAAAAGTTGTGCAGAATTGTTCATGAAATCTGTATACCCCACTCTGGGAACTGGAAGTATATGTAGCCACACAATGTGTCACCATACCAAATCCTGCTGTCAGATGAGTATCGTAGCACTTTGTTGAATATTAAGTGTCATCCTCAGCGCAAGACTGTGGCAGGCTTTTTCCTGTGCTCTCATTCTACAGCAAGTCATGAGTTACAGTGTACAAAATAAGCCTAAAAGGTATCAAATCCTGGTGGACTTTAAGGTTGATAAGGTTCTACCATGCGAATGCTTTCAATTAATTTCAAAACAGGACAGTGAACAAAAAAATTAAAAAGAAGCCACCCACCACCAATGTCCTCAAATAAAAGTCCCCACAAATCCTTCCAAATATCTGGCCTTCTTTATGTGGAAATGAATTAATGTTTGCTTTCATTTATTTATTTACCCTCTGTAATTTGACATTGAGACCATACACCTCCATAGAAGACCTCAGCTGGGACTTAATTAGAGGAGTTTGGACTGGGAAATGACAGTCTCAATACTATTATACTGCTATAGCACAACCTTCACTTCTGTTTCAGCTGCAAGTATAATTAATACCTCTCACGTAGCCTTAATAGGGGCAGTAACTCTAGTGCAGAGACATTATTGTTTTGCAGCCCAAGGAGAACATTCAGGCATCTCTGGGCTTAGTGTCATCTGTCAGGCAGATTGGCCTTGTCTGTGTGAAGGGACATTATATAGTCCATTAAGGCAGTTGTTTCCATACATCTTGCAGGAAAGCAATATTTTTTTTTTTTAAGCAATATATTAGATGCTTGGATTCTTATTCAGTGCTCTATTTCTCTTTCTTTCTCTCTCTGTATTAACTAGTGTACCATTATGGCACTTGTAGGTTCTGCAGAGGTGATGAGGAATCTCTTATTATGTCTCATAGGCTACATTTTCTTTATCTGAGACAAAAAAAAAGAAGATAGAATATTTGCTCCCTGATGTGGAGCAGCCACAGCTGCAGAGCACCTGCCAAGCCCACAGTAAATGGCAGTGTGGTAAGGTCTGGGATACTAATAAACGAGCAGTCCCTGGGAGCCACTTCATCCTTCTTGGTAGTAAATTAGCCATGGGGCTCTAGGCCTTGGTCCATGGTTTGTCACTCATCAAAGGGACAGGGAGGACATGTCTGCAACCCTCCCTGATTCCCCCTGATGCAGTGAGAGTGGGTGACTAGTTGTCTGGATCTTGCAGCAAGGAGAGACTGCTCATCAGGCTGGCACATTTCTCTAAGTGTGTGATTGGTTGGTTGAGTTTTTGTCACTTCCAAACAGAGGTGACAAATCCTTAGCTTTTGAAAGCTTTACAGTGCCAAGGAAGACCAGGGGCCACTGCTGCGGATAGGAGAAGGCTTAACAGAAGGCTAGAATCTTTCACTAGCAGCACGTGTGGTTTTGAGGCAACTGACAGCAGTTCCTACCATACAAAGGGTGAATGACTATGACCTAAAGGAGAATAAGAGTTACTCAGCTTACAGGACCATGGTTGGTGTAGGAAGACCTGGGCTTGGAGAAAGTTTGGGTGGGTGTTTGGGGCAGCACATACCTGCCAAAAATGGAGCAATGTGTGGAATGTATTGAGAAAAGAAATGGAAGAAATTCTCTTTGTTTAGCTTAGTTGATATTTGTTCCCCTTCTTCACAACTGCCGCTCTCAAAATTCTCACAGACAGCAGGATTAGAATGTAACCAGAGATACTTCTGGCTTCAGTGAGGGATTCCTGTGGACAACCACCTTGTCCCTAGGTATCCTCACAGTCCAATTGTGAATGAAGGGTGAAATGAAGAAAAGTGCACATGTATGGACAAGGTAAAAGCTACATCAGTGTTTCTGTCTTGCTTTGACAAAGAAAGCATTGCTGGCTCGTGCTGCTAAATGCAACTTCATAAATTGTGCATGGAAATTGCAGCACTTTATGAAAAGTTGTGAGAATGTCAATGAAGCTGTTTCTCTGTCACTGTACATTCCCTTTAGCATGTACACTTAAGCCATATTTTAAAAGTTATCTCTGTGGTCTTATAGTTAAATATTTATGTCATAGATTTGCACTGCTAATTTCTTTTAAAACTTGCCTGATCCGCTCATGTGGTTTTGCCCCACATAGAATGTGGGGTTTGCCCCCTAAAGAGTAAATTACCAAGCTACTCAGAATTTGGAGGTAAAATGAAATTATTATTTAGAAAAGTGGGCTAAATATAAAAGGTAATAAACATACAGAAATGCATACGTGCATATGTGTATATACATACTTGTACTGTGCTGGTTTGAACTAATTGGAAGATTTGAATGAGAAATTAGACTATAGGCTGAGAGAGGAAATCACAGATGATGCTACTTCCCTCACAGTTTTACTGAGAAAGAAAAAAAAAATTGTTTTAAGAATTGTAACCCAAATATAGATAAGTCAGACGGTATCAGGCCTCTCTGGGCTGTGGCTGGCTCCTCGCATGGCTCCTTTTCCCTGCCTTTTGCAGCTGATTCTCAATAATTCCACTAATTTCTTTTCCTACTGCTAACCCCCCTGGCCGACCTACCTTTGCCTATCTGCTGCATTAATGGATGGTGAGATAAGATTGGGGAAGGGGGAAAGGTGGTAGGGGTGGTTGGTTACCCTTCTTAGGGATTTTGATCTCTGGGAGGGGTGTGGTGTTTCTGTATTACCTNAGGCAGGCAATTGCCAAACCACCTCATGTACATAGACAATAGTCCAACTACCAGCCTAATCTAGGGTAGGGTGTCCCTGCCCATGGCAGGGAGGTTGGAACTAGATGATCCTTGTGGTCCCTTCCAATCCTGACTGATTCTATGATTCTAATCCAGCACAACCTCCCTGCTGCCCAGGATTGACTTGGTAAATTTGGTTGTGACAATCACCTATGACAAGTACACATCTATTTATTTTGACTGAAATTGTTTGACATAGTCTGACTTAGCCTCTAGGCTTCATCATCACTGTAATTCCTTTCTGCTGAGCATCATACCTATTTTGCAAGGGTACCTGGACAGGTGTGGTAGCTGCTGGGTCGACATGCCTGCATCATCTGGTAGGAACTTGTTGCCAGTACTCCCTATCGTCTAAGTCATCACATTCAGAGAGATCAAAAGAGGACAGAGAACTCTCTGTGTTCTGAACTCTGAGTTTTGGGTCTGTTTCAGGGAAGGTTAAGGTCTGACTTCACTAATCCAACTCCCTTTCACACTCCCTTGTACCCCTTGGACTTTCCATTTCCTCCTTCAGGTCAGCCACCAGGCTGAGCAGATCATCCACCTGGTTGCACTGCACACAGGCTTTGTCTTTGCCACTGTCAGGCTCCGACACTCCCTGCAGACAGACCTGGACAATGGCATGCTTGTGTGGGAGCTCTGTTTGGTTACTGACCATTACACCCATAGAAGGCTCAAGGCACCTGCTACAGCCTGCACTAAACTGTTCATTTTAGCCAGGTCCGTCTGAGTGGATACATCAGACTTCATGTGGGCTCTTAGCTTTCATGTGGGCACAATAACAGATCCTTGTCTCACTTCCACACACTGTGGAGCTACAAGCAAGATGAGAGGTCTGTGCCAGTGCACTGTTGTGTGTTCTCCTGAGCACTTGCACCGGGCAGAGCAGGCTGCTGCTCAGCTCCTCCCTGACTGGCTTGCTTCTGATTTTGCTGTGTTTAAGCCTCCTGTGCTTGCCCTGGCAAAGCCCCTAGCCACATCAGCTTCTGAGTCTTACACATGAGAGCTTCTGTCAGGTCTCTCTGCTCTTGCTCAAGTTTCCCTGGCTCTGGAAAGCCTTGTCCACCTAAATCTAGCTCAGAGCCACAGAATTTACCATTGCTGTTGCTCATTTCTTCATGGGTGGAGTGGTTCAACTGATCCACTAATAAGAAATTGCATCAAAAGGAATTTGAGGGTGCCATGTGGATGAGCTGTGACACACAGCACCAAGTGAACCTTTGCACAGCAATCTAAATGATGGATGAAAAATGGGATTATTTTTTTTTTCTCTCTCTCTGTGTGCACCATACTAATTTAGTGGGTTTTTCATAGCTTTGGCTTTTTTTACCAAAGGACAAGCAACAGAGGTCTTCTGGCTTACCAAACGTATTGTGACAGCATCCTTGGGAGCTGCCTGCTGGGGAAAGACAGGGGTATGGAAAACAAACCTTCTGTTGCAGGCCAGCAAAAGCCAGTTTTGCAGTAGAATCCACTTGCCTATCATGTCTGCTGTGTCGAAATGTCTTTCAGTTTGCACGGATATTTTGAGTAGGTGTAAAAATCTACTTCCTTACAATACATGGCAAAGAATAAATTAGAAAAGTAGTTTAGCCTGCTTGCCAATAATGCGTAGTTGTGGATACATTTAACAGCTGGATAATAAGCAGAGTATGTTTTCCCTGAAGCCATAAATGTTAACAATGTAAAAAAGACAAGAAAAAAAGCTACATGCATGTGCAATGCTAAAAATACCAAGTTAGAGTCCTCAGGCTTTAGGTCATTTGTTCAATAGCAGTTAAAAGGAAATCCCTTCCTACCCCCTGCCTCAGGTTCTGTATGGTTGAGTTCTTACAGAACAACATGATGCCATGCTATTTAGTTAGGGCATACAAATTCAAAGTTAATTGCCCTTCTGCAAGCAGGTGAGCTATTTTCAGTAAGGATTCTACTCAAAAAGGAAATTCAGCAGCCCACTCTCTACGATTAAATAGCAAAAAGTGTAACAAAGAAATGAAATTGAGCTATGGAAGTATTAGAATTTCCCTCTCTTTGGTGAAAATATATCTTTTATTTTGTTTGCCTGCCTGCCTTCCGTCCTTCCTTCCGTCCTCCCTCCCTCCCTTCCTTCATTTCCTTCTTTGTTTCTTCCTCCCTTTCTTCCTCCCTTTCTTCCTTTAATCCTTCCTTCCTTTTTCCTCCTAAGCAGCAGGAATACATGTAAAGAGGGTAATCTTCAAGCACTAGACTAATAGTATTAACACCACTCCCCCCCCTCCCCTTTTTTACATACTGAAACAGACTTAATGAGAGTGGCAGCCAAAAACAAGGGCATTCAAAGGGTAATGACTGCTTATATTATGAATATCAACTTTCAATTGACATGAAGAAATGATATCTTATGGAGATATTGTAAGCATTGTCATTCACAATGAAGCATGACAGAAAAGATTTTACTCTCAGCTGCCTGTAGAATCAAATCATGTGAGCCAATCTTCAGAGAAACATGAAGCTGGAAGTTAGAAGTATGCTGATTACTAGGAAAAAAAAATAGCATCATTTTCTTCCCTCAAATATTTCAGTTCCACTCCTATCTATATAATCTACCTAAACCCCACTGTGGACTCCACCTAATGGTGTCCCAGAGTAACAATATTTTTCCTGCAGTGTGCACATGCAGTGGGAGTTGCTCATATCCTGATGGAGGATGGTGGAATCCTCACCATGGGTTATTTCTTTCTTGGCATAATGTTTTATGGTGTTGAGGATTGTCCTGGGACAACAATGGAGCGAAACAATACTTTTCCTCCTAAATGCTATTTGTTTCAAGTCTGTTTAATGGATTAAGTTTCCATCTAATAAGGTAATGTGGCCAATTTTGTGATGTGAATTTCAGTAAAAGTTGGGATTTTTTTGGGTGCTTGTGGGGGTTTGTTTCTTTTCTTTTCTTTTATCAAGTGAAATTATACTTTTCTTCCTAAATTCTATTTGTTTCAAGTCTGTTTAATGGATTAAGTTTCGATCTAATAAGGTAATGTGGCCAATTTTGTGATGTGAATTTCAGTAAAGGTTGGGGTTTTTTTGGTGTTGTGGGGGTTTAAATTTTTTTTTTTTTTTTTTTAATCCTATATATGGAACTAGTTATCTGGACTTTCTGGCTGTTACCTATAATTTCACACAGTGTGGTGTTTCAATGTGTGACAATCAGAATCTCATCCATTTGCTGTATAATTTGTTTATCTCATTTCATCATTTGTATTGTTGTCTGAATTTGTCTTTCTGCCTTTGTCTTCTACCTGTCTGAAGTCATTAGGGAGCAATTAGTATTGATCTGAGAATGTATTACGGTGAATATGTCTCTTCCAGTTTGCATTTCCATCATAACTTTTTGAACCAAAGGATGCTAGACTGTGTCTGTTCTACATTTGGCATTCCTTAGGATGTTTACTGTCTTCATTTTCTCTTGATTATTTTGTATGAACAAAAGTAAGCACTTTCTTTGTAGTGGAGCATTATGGTCTTGGGAATTGGTTTTGATATTGCTGTGTTGTTTTTCTTAGCACAGTTTGTCACTGAAGGAGCAGATATTTACTAAGCATGTGAATAATAGCGTAAATTACCTGCTTGAGAAACATCAGTGAGAGGAGACAATTGGAGAGAGTGAAAATGTCTGCTTTGATAAACTGATCAACCTCAGAAAAGAATTTGGTGCCTAATTCTATTCTAATCTGTATGTGTAAATCTAGAGCTCATTAGTAATACCAGTGGTGTTTATTTACATATCTAATACATGCTGAGAATACCACGGGCACAATTAAGTACAAGAGGACTGAACCTATGAGAGATGTCCTGTCTACCACTCTCTAATTTTTATATTTGTTGGATTGATATCAGAAACACCAATGTCTCTGGAAACATATTTTGGAACTGGATGATCTTTGAGGTCCCTTCAAACCTAAACCCTTCTATGATTCTATGCCCATTAAGCCATGTGCTGAAGCGCTATGTCTACATATTTTTTTTTTAACACATCCAGAGATGGTGACCACCACCTCCCTGGGCAGCATATTCCAACACCTGACCACTCTTCTGTTGAATAAATTTTTCCCTAATACGCAATCTGAACTTCCCCTCTCAAAGTTTGAGGCCATTTCTTGCCTTCCTGTCATTAATTACTACAACGTTCACTCTGTATTCAAGTACCTAGTGAGCGGCAGAATCATGATCCTTGGTGTTTAAGTTATAACAAATCTTTTTCTAAAAAAAAAAGAAAAAAAAAAAAAAGAAGAAAAAAGAAGAAGGAGAAGAAAAAAAAAAGAAATAAAAAAGGGCACAAATGTTTATATACAGCACTGAGCCAGAGAGGCTCCAGCCAAAGCTCTACAGAAAGCTTTTGAGGGCAAACAGCAGATTGCGCCAGACAAGTAAACTCTTTTGACAGAAGTAACACATATGAAAACAGAGTAACAAAGAGCCTTATCCACAGGCCTCCAAAAGCAATGGAGCCTTAACTACCATATGCATTATGATTTATGGATTATCCTGGATTATTACAAATTCGAAGCTTGCATTGACTCACAAATACAGTTGGAAGGTCTTCGTGCCAAATTTTAGTATAGCAACTCCTTTTTCAACAGTGTTTTTTGGAGAAAAAAAAAATTCTTTTATGTATTCATCCTCTTTGTCAAATACTAAGGTTAAACTCATTCAGGGGAATATTTTTTGGTGCTGAACGTTTTTATGCTTACAATGACTTCTTAGAGGCATTGCTATGTTCTTGCCCTTATAGAAGTCCTTTTTGCTTAAGGAATATATGTATAAGTACACAAATATATAAGGGATTAGTATAATCTTCCCCACTCTCCCTTCTCTCTCCCCAGTTGACAAGGAAGGGAGATAGAGATTTTGTTCCAGTATACGATGATTTGCTACTCTATACTATACTACTATTGTATACTACTCACTGATATCACATTACACCAAAAGAGACAGGGGAAAATGAAAGAAAAATACCCAATCAAACTCATACAGTGGCAAGATCCAGCATGAAATCAAAATCGGAAAGGGAAAACCCAGCACTGCATCCTGGAACAAGGAATTTTACAAACTACATAACATTCCCCAGGCCTCACAAATCCTGGTAGTGCCCACTTCAGTCATGCAGCAAACATTGCTCAGAAGGGTGTACAATATATGATACAACTCAAACCAACACAATATACATACACACACACACATATATATGCACACCTATATCTTAGAATCATAGAATGGTTTAGGTTGGAAGGGACCTCAAAGATCATCCAGTTCCAAGCCCCTGCCATAGGCAGGGACACCTCCAACTAGATCAGGTCACTCAAGGCCTCATCCAGCCTGGCCTTGAACACCTCCAGGGAGGGAGCATCCACAACCTACCTGGGCAACCCATTCTAGTGTCTCATCACCCCCACTGGAAAGAACTTCCTCCTAACATCCTATTTAAATCTCCCCTTTGCAAGTTTAAACCTATTACCCTTTGTCCTGTCATTACAAGACCTTGTGAATAGTCCCTCCCCAGCCCTGCTGTAGGCCCCCTTCAGATACTGGAAGGCTGCTATAAGGTCTCCTGGAAGCCTTCTCTTCTCCAGGCTGAAAAGCCCCAACTCTCTCAGCCTGTCCTCATAGCAGAGGTGCTGCAGCCCTCTGATCATCTTCGTGGCCTTCCTCTGGACTCTCCAACAGTTCCACATGTGCATGGTGGTGTTGGGTTGACATTAGTACTTGTTGATCTTAGATTTTTTTTTCTTTTTCTGACTTTAATGATTCTATGATTCTAGAAAATGCCAGTAAATTAGAATTCTCACTTTGCTGTATTTCACTGTGAATTCACGTTCGTCAGCTCCAGTGGCCAACACTGAAATTAGAATCAAAGGGGAATCACTTCAAAACACAACTTTGCAGCAATAAAAAAAAAAGCTTAAAAAGGCAAGTTGTAGCTTCTGTTGCTTTCATGTGAATGTGCAAGACCCTTATTGAATTGTAGCCTGGCATTATGAAACACACCCATGAATAATACAATATATGACAGATTCTTGAAAGGAAGGCCACCCCAAATGGGGCTAGGAGCTTTCAGATCTGCATCAAATGCTCCGAGAGAAGAAAATGAGATGCTGAGGAGCAGCCTGTGGTACCCTTTGTTCTTACCATAATAAGCTGTGCTATTTCTAATAATTCATCTGTGGTTTCCAGAGAGTTGTTAAGAAGTAATGGTCTTAAACACAGCAAGTACTATTACAGAAGCTAATGTCAGTGTTACTTTCAATTTCTCTGTGGAAATACATTATCTGAATCTCAGAAGGTTTTTATCCAGGGAAGTGGACAGATGGGATTGTCAGGACGGACGTGCTAATGATGTCATGTGAAACAGGAAAGTGATAACTGTGTCAGGAAGATGATGGAGGACAAAGTTGTTTATCAAACTGGTTTCAAAGCTAACTGCCTCCAGGCAGTTCTCTAAAAGGAAACTGCAACAAGAATAATGAGGTTTCATGAATGAGGAAGGCAAAGCAGTATTGATTTCCTACTGTGCACTCAAAGGCTCTGGTAGGAATGAAGAGGAGGGTTATTTTAAGTGGATGTTTTGTTCCTGTAGGATTTGTATCCAGCTTTTGAGCTAGTGTAAAACAGTGAATTTATGTGGAATGCTCATTTGCAGTGGAGCTATGCTGAATTAGAGTGGATGAGCATCTGATTTGACATTGCTTTTCAATGTGCCCTAAGTATTAAACTTCTTATTATTGAATGTCCACGTTAAAGCATTATTTAACTCAAGAAAATTGTTTAACAACAGTGGTGGTTTTAGAGTTAACACTCTGGTTTCATTCAAAATTTGAAATAAAGAGTTGTATTGGATACAGAAGAACAACAATAAGATAAGTCTACATTGTTCCATTCGCTTGCTGTTTAGGGTAAAAGTCTGCTGTATCAACAATTTCTTTCCCTTCACCTCTCTGCCTCCTGTTTCTTCTGCTCCATCGCTCCTCTGCCCTGACTTCTGCTGCACTAACCTTGGCTGAGCAGATAACAGTTGGGCCCTTCCTGGCTTTCTCTCTGGGGGCAGAAGAAGGTGGCTGTTGGCCCCTTCTAGGTTTTGTCCAGGGGAGATTTTTGTTGTATTTCTCAATTGTAAATAATCACAAATACATGTAAATATATTTCGTACATATGCATTGTATTATATGCTTTTAGATTTTAGTTTGCTGTAAATATATAGCTTCGTTTGATTCCAAGCCTTCTGGGCTAGCCTGGTGATTTTATTTGGGGGTAATTTTCAACCCACCGCAACAACAAAAAAATCATGTTATGGAAAAAAAAATGCAATAGGAGAAACCTGAAGTTTTGATTTGTGGCATGACACTGTTAAATTCATCATAAGGGTGAATATGTAGTTAATTGAAAACTCTGTCTCTGAATGTTACGATCAGCTAGCCCAAACAGCTCAAAGGCCTGCTTTCCAGATCTGATTAGTGATGGGTGACATTGAGAAGAAGGATACCGCTTTATATACAAATGTCGTATTTTTTTCCTTCCTTTTCATCATAGAGTATAAAGCCACCTGAGTATAAAATGTCATACGCTGTTGCTGCATTATGTCTAGTAACTGAGTAACCGCAGCAGCTGCCGTTCTGCAAACAACTTCAAGCTGTGAACTTGTTTATGAAGAACAAAACAAAACATTGTACGAGTGTCAAAATAAACATAACTGCAGAAGATGGACCTTCAGACATGCTGGACTTGCTTTTATAGGGGACTGTTTTTAGTGCTTTGTATAGAGGAGTATTTTTTAGCTTGCAGAGGGGGCTGAATTCTGTTGGTTAAGTGTGTTAATGTGCAAATAAGATATAGTACATGTAATCAGCTACTTCAAGCAATAAAACCTCTGAGATTCTGGGGATTCCACAATGCTGTAATGACGGATTTCTAAGAGGACTTCTGAGATTCTCTACTCTCTCCATTTCTGGAATTCTGATGTGCAGCAGCAGTGGGTTTGTGCTCTATCATTTGTCACAAATGGCACCCTAGAGCAAGGGAATGACAAGTAACTGCTATGAAGTTGATTTTGATCAGAAGCTTGTAAAAATATTAATTATACTATTGAAGGACTTTGTTATCCGGCTGAAGGTCAGTATGCAAAGGCAAACTCTATTAGCATCAGTTGTAATTAAAAAAAAAAGAGGAAAAAAAAAACAAAAACCAACCAAACAAAGAATCATGGAATCATAGAATGCGCTCAACTGGGAGGGATCTTTAGAAGTCATTTAATTCAAACCCTCTGCGGTCAGCAGGGATATCCCCAAATAGATTAGGTCACTCAAGAACCCTATCAAGCCTGAACTTGCACGTGTCCAAGAATGGGGCCTCCCTGGGCAAACACTTTCAGTGGTGCACCTTGCTCATAATAAAGAATTTCTTGCTGATGTCTAATCTAAATCTATCCTTATCTAGTTTAAGGCCACTACACAGTTTTATGTAGCACAGTTAAGACATTACCTTAAACATAGAAACATTGGAAGGCATTTAATATAGACTTTTGGAGCCATCTATTACTAATTTATACTACCTAGTTTTCAGGAACACAAATATTTGATCTAGTTTTTAACCTACTGCTGTAGTGAGGTGTTATTATAAAATACTGGCAACTAGTATGATAAAAAAAAAAATCATCCCTCTATGCTCTCTAATAATAATGAGTTCAATAGAGTTAAAAAGGACCTTCTGGCAAGAATCCCATGATATAGAAATAGTCCTAATTCTCTACTAGAGAATATGACTTTATAACAGTATTGGAAATATTTAAGTCTGTTTTAACCCCCTTCCTTTAAAGTGCTCCATAAACATTGAGTATATAATTTCCATTAGAGTCTGTGGGGTAGGTAATTTTTAGTCCAAATTTATTGATGGCAGTCATGAAAAATCATAGTAAGAAACCATAAATCCTACTAATCTTAGTGTGACATTTTTCTCTAATATGAGAACGGAGTTGAGTCTGAGAGCTACAGCTCTCAGCTATTAGTTTCTTGCTGAGAAAAGTTAAAATTCTTTTAGGTCATTCTGCTTTTTACACACAGTGGCAATGAAGGCTTCTCTTGTACTTGTTGTTCCCATTGCTATACTCAGAAATTACATGGGCCCTGATCCATAACTGTTCTCAGTTGTTATTACCTCCAGTTGCTTCCCAATGACTCTTCAGCATGTGAAAACAAACAGATTTTTGCAGAATGAGAGTCTTAATGTGTAACTGTGTATGACCAAGTCTTGTCCTGGCCTCATGAGGGAAAATAAACCATATGTAAACACAGAGCTTGTTAGTATTTCTTAGAGTCCTTCCACCCTGGTTCAGTCACTGTCACTAATTTGTTGATTGTGGTAACATTTCAAGAGTTTGCATATTTTTACTTAGTCTGGATGACTCCATGGGGTCTCGATTATTTTATATTGCCTTGACTGTCACAAAAAGAATCAGACCCAGATAATTTTATGTAAATGCCAATAAAATAAATTATTCTATTTTTGCAGATGTTCTTCATCTGGATTGAATTTGATTGTGAATGCTTGTCTTCATGCATAATGATCCAGAGCTAAAGGATAGAAGTGTTCTTGGAGCAAAGAAAATACATTCTGAATCTGTACTGTAAATTATACACTATAGAAAATCAGTCCAAATTGTTCAAACCCTTGGACAATTACAATGTTATTCTACTCACCCTGCTGAGTACTGTGTAATTATCATGGTTAGCAGCAGTTTTCTTACTCTCAGCCCTGAAGGGAGATGCTTTACAGAACAAAAATAAATGCAGATGTCGGACCTCATTTTCTTTTCTGACTCAGCAACTAAAAATATCCACAAAGTGTGAAGGATTAAAAAAAAAATAATCTACTTTTTTAGTTGATACAGCATTAACAAAAGAGTATTATTGATCAAATATGCACTGTGCTACACATAATGGGTAGTGTGGTTGCTTGCATGATTAAAGAATTTGCTAGACTGCAACCCCAAACTTTATTTGTAGAAAGAAAAGGGGAAAACTTAAAAAAAAAAAAAAAAAAAAGAGAACAGCAAACTTAAAAAAACAACAACCCACAAACAAACAATAACAACAAAACAAAACAAAACTCCAGAACACCAGAACAGTAAGATGGTTCTCAAAGCAGGAAGGTCTACTGGTTAAAAAACATTCCTTTTTCCGTAAGTTTTCTGATTTATAGGCTCACTCTTCTATTAAGTGAATGATAGATTTGTCTGCATAGTTAACCATGTGAAACATACTTCACATTAAGTCCAGTTGTTTTGTTGGGTTAGTTTACCAGTTCTTACCATAAAGATGATCAGGCTTCCAGTCTTCCTCATGAAAAGCTTTCCAAGAACTCATTTGGCTCATGGGACAAGCCTTTGAATACCAACAATTTCTATGTAACTGCTGGAAGACTTTAATCTAAACCCCAAATATTTCTGCAAACTTGGGATGGACCTACCTTACCCTTGACATCAAGACTTGGAGGAAATGGCTCAGGAAATCAATAGCAGAAGGCATCTTTTGGCTAGAGTAGTTAGATGATAGATGTGGGATTTCAGTTGGCATTGCACTAGTTCAGTTAGAAGACCGTATTTTATTATTATTATTTTAGTGCCTTTATGGTAAGTTCTGTCTAATAAAATCTAAGTAGTATTTATAATGTGCCTGCAGATATGCTATCAGACTATTAAGGAGCAATCTGTGAGACAGCAACATCTGTCTTTCTGCTTGGATGCCTTGTTAAATATAATAAAGTCTTTCTAACCCCAGAGAGCTGCTCCCTGATGTAGTGGTTTGAACTACATAATACATCCATGTGTGTGTATATATATATATATATATATATATATATTCCCNTGGGTTAGAACCATTTAATATTCCCCACTATCAGAATCATGAATTTATGACTATGACTACTGCATTTCTGGATGTGTGGAGTCATGGCCCTGGAAAGGGGACAGTAGTCACTTTCTGGATTTTCCAGTCCTTGAGTGGGTGACTGCATTTTTGCCTGTCATAGGATTTGGTTGGGTATTCTTTTCTTTTTTTCCTTTTGTTGAGGAGTAAAACATTCTATGTAAATCAACTGAAAACCCTTCCTCTGCTTTTTTTGCTCCATCCCTTTCTTATCTCCTTGTAAGGAGAGAAGAGAGAGGAGATAGGAGGGAGAAGTGGTGGGGAGTGGGGGAGTTTAGCCCTTGAACTAAACCACTTCATTTTGGCACCCAATGTGAGGCAGGAAGACATTTTCTTAATGAAGACACTTGGACTTTGGCAGGAGGGTGCCAAGTTGAAGTGCACAAAGGTTACATTTTCATTCATGTTAAGACATTCACTTTCCTGACTCAAATACCCCCTGTGGTGGCATTATATAAGCTCTCATATAAGCTGTCATGCATTTTTTGTTTTTGCATGACTTTTGACAGCCATGGTTTCTTTTATCATGATTGTGTTTGTCACCCTGATGAAACGGCTTAAGATTACCCTGAAATTGTGTCTTCTGCTTGCTGTTTTGATTTACTGTAAGTGGATTGTTTTGCCAGTTGTTTGGTTAGTCCAGTTTTTGTGTACTGTGTCATCATTTATCCACAGACTCACCCAAATGATGAATGGAACAGAAGAGGGCATTTATTCACCTTTAGAGGGTTTCAGTTATTATTGGGGCATCAAAACCAGACTGCTTCTGATGTCATGCTTGTTAAGTGTTGCTTGGTCTTGATAATAGTATTGCAAATTTCTTCCAAGAGTGCTGTTTGGAGACCTGCTCCAAGGTTGAATAACTATGAGTGGCAGGGTATGTGGGAAAGCCTGGGCCACTGTTTGGCCTGCTGGTCACCTCCAGTGCTCTGGAACTTCACTCCTGAGCGATTGCAAAACCCTGGTGAGCTGGTGAAATGTTTGATAGAAGGATGTTGTCAGCCTGAAAATTCCCAGGAGACTCAAATCAGTGCAATGTGTTGGGGTCTGGCATGTGTGTTGAACTGTTTACAGAGGCATTCAGCGTGAAGAGGAAGAGGAGGTCTCTGGGCCTACAAACAGACCAAGAGACACGGCAGTAGCATCAGAGAGACAGTGTGAGCCAATATCAGTAACTCCTGTACAGAAAGAGAAGTACACAAGGAAAACAGCTTGTGCTGCGAAACAGACCCCTGCTGCCACTGAAAGTGTGGGTGTCAGAAGGTAGATGGTTATAAAGGTTTGGTGGTTGCTCTATGACCCTCTTCTCTTTTCCCAGGTCTCTAAGTGAGAGATATGTCCAGCTGCTTTCCATGCACCTATCTCTCAGCAGCATTGGAAGTTGAATGAGGTGAATGGGGACTGCCTGAGAGGCAAAAGTGGGCAGCAGGTTGAGGGATGGCTGCTTGAAGTGAATAATCAGAACAGGCAAACTCTGGGTATAGAGGAGGAGCAGGCATTTGTGGCTCCCAGAAAGAGTTTTCAGTTCAGCAGAAGGCTCATGTACTACAAAAGATACAAGCAGAGTACAAAGGCATCTTCTAACAAGCCAAATCAGTTCATCAGGTTAATGCATGTGATGAATATATTTTCTGTGTAATTAACTCAAAGCACATTATTGATAAATTTTTAATTACTCTATTATTAATGGGTGAAGCTTTTGTAGAACAGTTACGCATTTAACAAGCTACAGATAATTAGGTTATAGAGATATATGTATATAGTTAATTAGATATTAATCATTTAAAGCATGAACTGCAATTTAGGAAACCTCTTAATTGTCGTGTAACCTTGTAAGCTATCATTTTAACTGTCAATGACATTAATTTATGTTCCTCAGCATATCACTGAATACTTTCTATTAAAATGACTACAGAGGGATTTCCTTCATAAACAAAAGCAATACAATCATAGAATCATAGAATGGTTTAGGTTGGAAGGGACCTCGAAGATCATCCAGTTCCAATCCTCTGCCATAAGAAGGGAAACCTCCCACTAGAACAGGTCACTTAAGGCCTCATCCAACCTGGCTTTGAACACCTCCAGGGAGGGAGCAGCCACAACCTCCCTGGGCAACCTGTGCCAGTGTCTCACCACCCTCACTGTAAAGAACTTCCTCCTAACATCCAGTTTCAATATCCCCTCTGCCAGTTTAAACCCATTCCTTCTCATCCTGTCATTACAACACCTTGTAAATAGTTCCTCCCTAGCCTTCCTTTAAGCCCCCTTCAGATACTGGAAGGCTACTCTAAGTTCTCCTCTAAGCCTTCTCCAGGCTGAAGAACCCCAACTCTCTCAGCCTGTCCTCATAGCAGAGCTGTCCCATTCATTCTTTTGTGTAATGGGAGGAAATACAATGTCAGTTCATGAGGATGAATGTTTGTGTTATGAAAAGAGGGTGATGAATGTAGAAGCCAAAACCAGAATGTACATGAATCAATTCTCCTCACTTAGCAGAGGTGAGCTGCTTCCCACCACAGACCTGAGCTGTTGCAAATCATAAGGCATTTCCAATTACATCACTGGAAACAGGAAGCATTTGTTGCAAAGTGGCTTCTGAGAGTGCCTTTAGAGAGAGGGGATTTTTTGGAGTCCTTTCTAATTCCTGTACTGATAACTTCTAGAAGCAAATGCCAATTTGGATGGAGATTAACAAAGGAAAAAAAGGACTATGTGGTCACTTCAGCTAACGCTGTAAAAAAGGCTGTATATCTCCAGGTCATGGCATCTAGCATTTTCACCCAAAGCCAGTGGTTTTGTGCCAATTAAAGTTGCCATAGGTAGTCTTGATACAGAAGTGTTACTGACAGGGCAGGGACACTTCATCTGCACCTTCTGTGCAAAAGCTGTTTGGAATAAAAAAAACCCAAATGAACAAACTACAGAACCAAAAAAACCCTCAAGTGCTTCACTGGGGAGAGACTGGAAGGTGAACTGAGAGAGTTGTAATGCTTGGCAGCTGCTGGAGGTCTGCCCTCAGAATGTGTTCTCATTGCTTATAGCTTTGTCTGCAAGAATCCTTCCACAAGATGGATTTGAAAAAGAAGACAGACAAGTTTATGGAGAGTCAGTCCATCAACAGCTGCTCACTATTGCCCTGAAATGAACTTTTGGCTCAAGAACTCAACCTTGTGATGAGCAAAATGTAGGGGCAGACATGAAGGTGATTATTAGTCATGTTCATTTCTTGTGCTTTTTTTGCTAAACATTTACTACCACTTATTAGATCAGCTCCTCAAATACTCTTTTTTTTTTTTTTTTCTGTCTGAATTTCTTCTGAAAGAAATAATTTTGAAAAGTTTTGAAAAATCAACATATCTTTTCTTCCCCCTCCCACCCCCAAAAATGTAGTTTGTATTAGCAAATGACATAAAGGAATACATATCACAGAATCACAGAACATTAGAGGTTGGAAGGGACCTCCAGAGATCATCAAGTCCAACCTGCTCACCAAGGCAGGAGCTCCTAAGTTAGTTTGCACAGGAAAGCATTCAGGCAGGTTTTGTAAGTCTCCAGAGAAGGAGATTCCACAACCTCTCTAGGCAGCCTCTTCCAGTGCTCTGTCACCCTCACTGTAAAGAAGTTTCTCCTCATGTTGAGGTGAAATCTTCTGTTTCAGTTTGTGGCTTTGCTCTTCATTGCCGCTAACTTGGAGTTTGATTCTACTGTGAAGCCTGAAACTGGATATTATTGTTGTGATAGTTCCCACTTAGTCAGGATAACTTTCTCTAGGCTGCTTTTGTTTCGCACTTAGTGGCTTCTGACCTCACCTGCCAGCCTCTTAGGTGGGCAGAAGTATTCCAGATAATGTGTGCAACAACATTAAGTGTACAGCTTTAGGAAGTGGGAATTCACAAGTTCTCACACCAAAGTTCACCAGTCACCCAGAACTGCATTCTAGAAATGACAAAAGCTATCAGTCTTGTGAGTGCAGACCCTTTGGATTTGCTGACAGTAATAATTCCACCCCTAAGTCTTTGGTAATGCATTAACTGTAATTTTTGTCTGTAGGCAGGCTCTGCTGTACAGCGTGACGGTTCCTACCCTGTAATTGTAGGATCCTCATTAAGCAAAAAGAATATTATGACATTGTGAGCTCACAAGAAAGACAATTCATGACTGACACAGTAAAGGCCTAAATTATATTGCTTTGATGATTAGATGTGCAAAACTGCCTTTTAAAAAATTTTAATTAAAAAAAAAAAATCTCTTGTGAAAATAAGGTTTAACAGGTGCAACAACAACGAAAAAATCCATATAATGAAAGCAGGAAGATTTCAGAGGTAAGCAATACCAGCTCTGCTGAGAGGAGACCTTTATTTCAAAAGGAAAATAAATTTTCAAAGCCTTTTTTTTTTGGTAGTACTTTTCTATTGATAAACTCGATTTTAATTCAGGATCTTCAGCCAGAAAGATGTGGAAAGCATATTGTGTTGGCACTGTCCAGTAGCTTCAGTTAACCATTAGAATTACAGAAACTTATACATGGTTTGGTTTTGGTCACCTTCCAGAATGTCTTTTGACATATATGAGATGATTAATACCAGCTCTGTCTAGAGGAGATCTTCATTTCAAATGGAAAATAAAATTTCAAAGTGATTTTTTTGGTAGTGCTTTTCTATTGATAAACTTGATTTTAATTCAGGATCTTTAGCCACAGAGATGTGGAAAGCATATTTTGGTAGCAATGTCCAGTAGTGTGCTGCTGTTAACCATTAGAATTACAGAAACTTATACATGGTTTGGTTTTGGGCAGCTTCCAAAATGTCTTTTGACATATATGAAATGATTAATACTTAGACACATCTTACAAACTGAATGTGGTTATATATGTCTTGTTCTTTGTTCATCAGAAGCCAGAGGTTCTGTCTGATAAATGGAGAGAGAGAAAAAAAAGTAAAATCCATTTTCTTCCACTAAAGCTATGTAGATGAACTCATTGAGTTCCTAGAGCAAACCTGAAGCCAAATTCAGCAGCCACTGATTTAAATAAAGCCATTCCAGTGGGAACTTTTGGGAATACCTATGATCCCCTAAAGACAGAGGACTGAAGGGTGCCAAGTAGGTGATACACTCCCAGAGCAGCAGGTCCTTATCCCTGTTTGGTTGTCCACGATAGGCTCCATGCATTCTGAAGCACTGTGATGTTGTTTCTAGTAAACTCCTTATCTCAGCTACAGGGCTTCTTGTGTTACTTTCCCTGTGGCTTGTGGAGGGTGAGAGTGAGCTCTTTCAAACTAAGACACTGGAGCTAACTCAATATTAACTTTCCCTGAAATTCATGTAATGCAGATGTCAGGTCTTCATTACCAAATATTTTGGCCTGCACATCTGTTCCTAAGGGGATGTGCTACTTGCTAACTGCTTTGGTTATTCCTTTCCAAATGAAATCCAGTGGCACTTAGTATCTCAAATCCTGCTAGTTGTCTCTGTAAAAAAACAGTAGGAAAATATCCTCAATATCTGGATTTTTATAAATNGTATCTCGGATTCTAGTAGTTGTCCTTTAGTGTCTTCAGGACTGGACCATGGGGAGTGATCCTAAGTCTCAGCCACTTCTTTAGCTCAAGCATTAGTTCATTCTTTTGGGAGGGCTCCAGAAGTGCACAGCATTTGGGCTGTGGGACTTCTGTACTTGTTTCAGTGATCACATACAGATGGTATGAAAATACAGCAAAGCAGATGGTTCCCACGGTATAAAGACAAAAGTACACATAGCAGATAATTTCTTCCAAGAGATTAAAAAAATGAAAATGTTTCTACTAAAATCTTGGTCCCAGATTTTTTTATTACATTGGACTTACCCTACCAATACCTGAGTGCGACTCTTGTGATGCTTTTTCTAACAGTTCTTCTTAGAGGGAACTGTCAAGTACCTCTGGACTGCACTGGGGTCAGAGAAAAATAAGACAGTAAAATGGTCATCTTACTATGCTTCACACTGAAAAGTCCCAAGACAAAATCCGCTGACTCAAATTTTTAGTTAGAAAGGTGTATTCACCATAGTACCACAGAAACAGTGATGTCTAATCTGTAACATCAAGCCTGAGGAAGAGCCACATAAAACTATTGTGTATGATACATATGTTTGCAAATTAAAAAAACTACTTAGAGTTCTAAAAATAAAAAATAAATTCCCCAAATAAAAATTGCCTCTGTTACCAGAATTTTTTTCCCCCTTATGTCCAATTCCGCAGACTTGTGTAGTATCAATAAAATAGCCCAAATAAAGATTTCAAATGATCGATGAAGTTGTCTTGCTTCAGGGTTTTTAAAAAGTCTGTTAGTGGAAATTGGTCTTCACTGATCTTTTCAACTGGATCATATGCTGCTTAGTGAGCAGTATGACTGATGTCAGAGTGAGATTCACCAAAGTGCTGAAACCACAGAAAGGGCATAAGAATGATTCATACTGGGTGGTGATGGCTGCAGCTGTACAGATGTCTGTTCTTCCTACTTGCCCTTCCCAACACTGAAATTCAAGCTAGATTGATAAACATAGATTTATTCATGGAATGGGCTGCCCAGGGAGGTGGTTGGGGCCACATCCCTGGAGGCATTTAAGGCCAGGCTAGATGAGGCTGTGGGCAGCCTGATCTAGAGTAGGGTGTCCCTGCTCGTGGCAGGAGGGGTTGGAACTGGATGATTCTTGTGGTCCCTTCCAACCCTGACTGAGTCTATGATTCTATGATTTATTTAAAGGATTATGTAGCTTTCTAGTAATATCAGATTAATAGGATTATTTAATTTTATCCAAATATTGTGATGTGCAATAAATGATATTGTGTGCTGATAAACACACTAACAATAACCATATACTTAAAATAATAATAATAACAACAACAAAAGAAATAGTAATAAACAACCAGAAAGATAGCCCAACTGTTTTTATCATCAGCTGGACAAGTTTTATTCTTCTGTTTTATCAGCACTAAGGAGGAGTTAATGAAAACCTTTGGAGACTTAGTGATTGTAAGGAAGAAATTACTTCCATGATACACTGCAGAACTAAATCCATTTAATCTGTTTTAATTCCTAGCTGCTCAACCACTTGGATGAGTTGAAGATTTCTATCTGCATACACAGTACAGCTACTGTTCTTGGTTTCATTAAACCTTTCTGCCTTTCAATAGATTGCATCTACCTTGCCCAAAATTTAAAATTGCTTTTATGAAAACCATTGCCATAGTAGATATGAATCTAACAGGAAAGGGAAATCATTTAACAATTTACAATGATGTTAAGTATAGAAATACTAATGGAGGTAATTATTTGCCAATAGGTCTTATTAAAGTTAGTGCATTAGTTTCCATAATTAGTCACCTTATGTGAGGACAGCATCTGGCTCTTCAAATCTCTTCCTAAGAAAGGCGTTGAGTTTAGGTTTGTGCAGATTTACATTTTTATAGTATATTAAAAAAAATATATATTAGGACACTTTTCCCCCTGTTGTTCTTTAGGTCCTCCAGTTTATATGGATCTCCACATCTGATCATTTGAATATGATCTGTTAGATAACCCTGCTTGTTCTTACTTTCACCTGTTTCAGTACTTCCTCATTCCCTCAATAAGGCTCAAGCCTTATTGTGCTTTATGACATGAATCCCAGTTACAGCTAATCCTATTAAAAGCTCCAGTTATTTGAAAACATGTTCATTGGCAAGCACTCTAAAACATAGAAAGTCCCGTGAAGACTTTTTGAAACCTTTTCAGAGAGGTTTGCTCAATGTTTAAAAGAAACCAACAAACCNTTTTTCTTTTTTTGAGCCTTTGAAGGCCAGTATCTGGCAACAGCAACTGGACAGATGGGCCAAGCTTGACTTGTCTGTTCATCAGAGTAAAGCAGTGCAGAAATATTCAAACTCTTCTGCTTTCAGCACTCTTCTGTTTTCATAAATCAGCAGTCATGCTGAGCTACTTTGCAAGCCCAGATTCCTTCATCGTTTATTTTCCACAGCACTGCTAAGAACAAGAAAATTATAAATTGGGAGAAGAGTAAAAGAGTCCTTAGCAAATTTAGCACAAAATATTACTATACAGATCCTGCTTGCAGAGATTTGCCTTGGAAGTGCTACGTGATGATCTTTTTAGATACGTAATTAATGCTCTAAGAAGTTTTATCATTTCATGAACAGCTTCTATTGACTTTCTATTGCAAATACTTGTTTGTTTTTTTCATGATAAACATATTTTATGAATTTTTTTTTTAAACAGAGATGGCTCTTCATCATTCAATAAAAAGATTTGCTAATATTGAGTCTTGCTGACATAACTAATTTTGTTGCATTATCCTGTTGCATTAGAAATGTTTGGGAATTTAAATAAGTTACTCTTGTGCACACAAGGGTGGCTGTAATTCAGAAATGGTGCAGTGTCAGCTGGAATGGCAGTTTCAATGACTGAGCAGGAATAATTTTACCTTCTTTGTCTCTTTCCCCTTCTCTCATGTGACCTGGATAGTGTCAGGAGAAGATAGACTGAAGAAGTCTGTACTTTTGCTGCTGCTTGGAAAGGAATAGGGTAAAGGTGCTTTTCCATGCTAACCATTTAGTCTTTACTTTTAGCTTGCCCATCTGAAAGCACAGCCCTTTTACTGAGATTTGATGTTAGGAAGAAATTCTTCACAGTGAGGGTGGTGAGACACTGGAACAGGTTGCCCAGGGAGGTTGTGGCTGCTCCCTCTCTGGATGTGTTCAAGGCCAGGCTGGATGAGGTCTTGAGCGACCTGATCTAGTGGGAGATGTCCCTGCCTATGGTGGGGAGTTGGAACTGGATGATCTTTAAGGTCTCTTCCAACCTAAACCATTCTATGATTCTATGTAGTTTTATCTTAAAAGTAAGACTTAGATAAAACTGCTCCCAAATAGGGTTTCTTTCTTTCAGTCCATATTTTAAGTGCAAAGCATTTTAAATTAGAGACGTTTTGTAACTCCCCGCTTATTTATTTAAATCCAGTTTGGGATGGTGATCTGTAGAAAAATATAATCTCGGATAATGACATCCAAGCGTGGTGATTGTGATAAAAATATACTAATTTTGAAGCCCTGAAACTCATAAAATTGCCACATCTAGTTTATTTTGCACTCCCCCGGAGCATTAAGCTGTTTAGCACAAATCTAATTTCTCACCAAAGAGCTCAAGGCACTTAGTGCTCAGTTTGGTTCCAAAGAATTAAACACACTGTTATAAATCGTGATAGTCTGTGTGACTCTGTAGATAAACACATTTTCCAATACATGTGTACCAAGCATGACGAAATAAGAGGCTGCTGTTGTACAAGGGATGATTAGAATGGAGGTAAAAGTGAAGTTAAGGGAATGTTTATTTCAAGGCTAATTAATAACTATAAATAAGAGAGAAAGCATTTGTGAAGCTCAGCGAGTGAAGGATAAATTAAAGGAGTTCATAGGTAAAGAATATTCAATATTCTAACCCTCCTGAGGTGTAAGTTGTACCATGAATATGCAGCAGACTACCTCTTGGTGTCTAAATCTCTGGTGTTGCAGTGATGTGGGGTGAGATGGATTTACTAGGCCACCTAATCTGCCACTCTCTAAAGTTGAGAAAGGGACTGTTGTGGTTGTGGCTTTAAGTGTATTAGTCTAGTCAAAAGAAGACAAATGAGCTGAGAAAATCTGTTCTGCAGTTGTGCTAGACATGTAGCATAAGAAATTATGAAGGACTGCAGAATCTGTTTCAAATCTTATAGGCTGTATGGGCAGAGATACAAGAATTTCAGTTTTCTAAATTCAGTGCCAAAATGAGCCCTGCATGGAAGTAGAACAAATATTGTAATGAAAGTTGTTTTTTTTTTATCCCCCTCAGTGTCATAACCTGTGACCTTTAGGAGCAGAGTGGGGGAAATAACGAGGATCAACTCACTATTATGTAACAATAACAAATTATTCTGTGTGTGACATAGCAAACAAGTAATTGTGGCCATGACTCTGACATAGAGCATTTTCATAGATATTTTCTAATCTGCTTTTCAGAGAGAAAAGTTTGTTAAAAAAAAAATAATAAAATTACAAATTAGAAACGCCTTTGAGAAGTTGAGGGAAGTTTTGCCACTGACTTTGGGAAGAATTAAAACCAACCCTTTCCCCATACTGCATATAAGGAAAGTGCTCTTTTACATTTCTGAGCATTACATTTCTGGGAAGGAGAAACAAAGGGACTTTGTCTGTGGGACACAGAGATTTTGTGAAGGCAAATGGCTGCTTACTGCCAGAGTGCTCTTTTAAAAGGTTATCTGTGGCCCATTTTACCTTTTTCTTTTTTTGTCCCCACCCTGTCCCTCACTTAGGCATGCCTCTGGTAAGCTCTGCTGGAAGAAATTGTCTCAAGACATTCTGTAACACGCACACTTGCTTCCACCAAATAAGAGTCTGGTATCTTTAGATGTGCTGATGATGTATTTTCTTTTTCACAAAGGAAATATGCCTTTCACAGCAACAGAATCCAGGTTAAGAGTACACTGCCCATCTAAGGGAGAAGTCATCCTAACCTCAAGAGAATTGAAGACTGATTTACAGAGTGATGGTGTGTACATCCATTGCTATGATTCTATGATTCTGTGATTCAAACTTCATTGTGTTTAATTAATCTTAGGGACATGTAACAGAGAGTTCTATTTTGAGTGCCTAATGAATCTAGTGAGTTTCAGCTTAATGCAGCTGAATTAGTAATATTCACAAGAGTAAGCAGTGCTACTCAGACACTTCACTGCTGCTTCTGCTGCGGTGTCAAACTCCTTCCAGTCCAGATGGCCACTGTGCATACACTCATTGCACTATACAGAGCAGCCAGATAGATACTCCAAACTGTTTTTGGGGTGTATAAATAGGAAGGTCACTGAAGTTAGTGCTTTAGTAATTTATTTAAATTTGTAGAGGTGTTTTCAGTGGCAGTTTTCTGTACTTTGCATCACAAATAATAGATCACAGTGAAAAAATGTAAGATTTTGATGAATGCAGACAACAGGTAGCTTATAATCAGTTCCTTGTTCCTTAAAGTTTTTCTCTTCACTTTCTTCCAGAAGTTTTTCTGATAAGCAGACACTTCATAGAAGGGAGCCTCTGTTGTACTGGAATATATGTTGTCAAATATCAAAGAAAATATGATGGGATTTAATCTGAGATTTTTACTCTATGGACTGTCATTGTTGGTGTTTTTATATTTCTTCTCAGTCGTGCCCTTTAGTAGGAACAAAGAAACTGGTTGAAGGTTGACTTTTGCTCTTTGCTTATGTATTGTCCATGAAACCAGAGAAGTGATGAACCTTGCTCTAAAAAGAAACAGTTTGGTTTTTATTGGTGATGCATTTCCTAAGTTATTTTTGCAGATAACTGTGTTGAAATGTTAATGTTTAATCCATCCTTCTACTATACAGTGGAATTAAAAAAAAAAAAAAAAAAAGAAAAAGNTTATGGTCAGAACTGAGAGGTCTAATTTTGGGTTGTAGTCCTGAACTTCTGGCTTGTGCCAGTTAATTGTCTCTAGCACTTTGAAACAGCAAAAAAACTCAAGAGGCATTTAGGCAGTCTTAGCATTGCCACAGTTAGATTCAACTAAGGAACAGATTTTTTTGAATGCTGTGCACCTTCTTATAAATCCTTTGAGTGAAGTTTTAAAAAACTCACCACCTGATTTTAGTCTTGGCTCTAAAAAGAAGGACTTGGAGATAAGGTGTAGGTTTTTTTTGAGAAAATATGTGGAATGGCAGCAAGAGGGAGAAGCTGGGGTGGGCAGATGGGCTGTGCTGGGAATGAAACCATGCTGGGTTGGTTCCCATGCTCAAGGTGGAAAAATGCTGAGCAGCCAGCTCAAGCTAGACACAGTCAATGTAAAATGCTGTCTTTGGCATATTAGACTAATGGACTAAGGCCACTAGACCACTCGGGATGGTATGACTTAGAAATGTGCAGACTGTTGTCCCCACTGTATTGCAGCTCGATTTTTTCAGACTAGACATCTTGCTAGTAGTGCTGGGTGCTTGAGGGTAAATCATGTTTGCATTTTGCTACCTGCAACCTGGAAGGAATGTCCTGTCTTTAGATGCCTGGCTGAGAGGCTGAAAATAGCCAAAGAAGTTTCTGCAAAGAACTCTGACTGCAAGGAAATGACAGAGGGCATTTCTTTCCAATGCAGTGTTGTGGATTAAAGAGCATAAAGGGACAGATGCTGTATAAACTCTAGAGTCTATAGTTTTATCATGGAATGCAGAGGCCTACTGAAGAGTCATAGTACAGGGTGGAAAGCTGGAAGAGGGAAAGATGGGAACTGATGTTCAGTGAATGCTCTTGGAGAATAAAACAATCGGTTTAGCACATGGTTGCCTCTTTGACCTTTCCATTGAATAGATTAGGCACGGCAAAACAATAATAATAATAATAATAATAAAGGCTGTTGGAAACTCTCTTGAATGGTAAACTTTTATTAGCCATACTTAGGTCTGAGAAGTTTAAATCTGCCTCGGGGACCACTGCTTTACTTCACTTGATTAAGCACATTTTGTGCTTGCCCCAAAACCATCCTTTAAGCAGATATTGCACAGTTCTGCCTAATAATATACTGTGTGTTTCTTTATAGTAGATAACATTAACAAGCCTCAGCACTAGAAAAATCTCTTACCAGCCCCCCTCCCATGTTGGGTCTGTTTCCCTAGTGGGTATATTTATCATTTATCATTTCTACCACTCTGACATTTTCAGCTCTGCTTCCCAGGACCAGCTTCTTTCTCTTCTCTCAGTAGATTAGTTTGCATTCTTCAGGATTAAAAAGGTTTAGAAAGCAACAGGGAGTTGGCAGGAAGAGCACAAGTTGTTTAGAAATGTCAAAAAGTGTCAACCCAGCAGCGATGTGGGGGACGGCAGCACTTTTCAATCAGTCTGTGCCAGAAATAGCATCTCTAAGAAGGGGCCAGGCTGTGCTGCAGAGATGGTAATAAAACTTTCTTCTGTTCTGAGCTGAGAAGGGAGAGAGATTTTCTCACTCCTTGAGGCAACCAAGGCTCAATAAATCAAGCGGCAGAGCTTATAATATAATAAATAGCCAACCTTACTACAATAGCTCCACAGGGGTGTCTAGAGGGGAGGACAGATATAGCAGGATAAGATGGCTCTTAGCTGCATGTTGCTTTCCTTTGGTTTATTCTTTTTGCTGCCCACCTTTCTTTTCTTCCCTTGCTGTTTTTGGCTTTCTTTCTTTGGGGATGCATGTGAGACTTACTTGTAATACTATAAATTATAGTACACCCCTCCCGTGGCAAAGATTAACAACAGTGCTATTGCTTGGCATGGCTCAGCAAACAGCAGTAGTATCTTGACAGGCCTCAGAGTTAATCTCTTTGCACTTAGGCTTCAGGTATAAATTCTTCATAGTGGTGAAGTAAATTCTCTTCCTCTCTTGTGCAGTACTTTTGTTGGTTGGGGCTTCTTTATAGGTGATAAATTATGTGGTTTAGGGTGAGTATTGCTTAGTGGGAAAGGGAGAGAAGGGAAGAAAACCAGTGAAGGAGTCATGAAGGTCTCTGGAAAGCTAAATGGACATCTAGATTTCTTTTCTCACTAAGGCTTAACCAGATCCTTTGCTTTGGCAGATCAGGTTCTTCACAGCTCTGATGGAAATCAGCTATTTCTTCCTGATAGTCTCAGCCTTCTTCTCTCACTCCAGCACCTCACTAGCTCAGTCTCTTCCTATTGGCAGTCCCATTACAGGGGAAGGTGATATAACAATCATATTTATTTCAAGGATAAAGTCCTGTTCATATTTCATTTATAATTTAAGGTCACCTATTCCAAGGATCTGAGCTACCTTAACGTTTTTTTTTTCTGAAAGCCATCCCTTTTTCTTACTTACTATAAAAAACTGACAACTCAGTCTAGCTTTTAAAGGTTTCTTTTTTCTGCCATTTTTACTCAGCATATAGACTTCAGGCTGATAAAGGTTTAGAAATAGTTTATTTCAAGTGTTTAGCATCTAGAGTGTCTTATTCAGGAGGGGTGTGACTTCTCACTCACATTGGGTAGAATACAGAATGTTGCTTGACTGATTGAATAGAGGAAGTTTGAGTATCAGACTGTGGATTTTTATTATATTTTTCCAGAGGGAAAGGATGATAACTGTCAGTGAAAATGTCACAATTTGCATACCTTTTCTTTGGCTAGAAGGTAGTTGGCCAAATGTGGTACTCACACGTATTTTTTTCTATGATACAGCAGCACTGCCTTAGAACCTCAACTTACAAAAAAATGCAGTCCCAAGTCCTGCAAAGAATATGTAGGTGTTTAATCTTGCCATCAAGTTAAAGTGTCCTAGAGTAAAGGCCTGAAACTGAGGCTTTGTAAGCTGTTGCAGGATCATAACATAAGACAGAATCCATATGTTTTAAAAAAACCCAACACTGGTAACATAAGAACACTCTCAGTCTCAGAATCTGTATGAGCTTGAGAAAAAAGAAAGAAACAGAAATGGAATATTTTCTTAGAAGACCTATCATCCCAGTGCAAACCAAAAGACATACCTCTCTACACCAGTCATTTCTGCTTGATTACAGACCTATGAGCAAACTCAATGTGGAATCTATAAAACAAAAATAGAAGTAAAGACTGCTGAATGATTTAACTTTAATCCAGGTTATAGAAAGTCATGGAAAAGCTGGCATTTAAAGTCTCAAAAATAACTAAGAAACCAACAAAGCTTCTAAGTGTTCCCTTTTTCTGTCCCTTCTCACACATTTTAGCCAACTGGATTTTATAACATCATCTTTAGGCCTTTTGACATATTCAGAAAAATATGCCAAATGTCTAAATTGCAGGATAACCTAGGGTCCTTGTGGAGGAACTACTTTGCTGCAGTTTGAAATAGCAGTGCCCTAAGCAGGCACTTTGAATGCTCAAGCCTCTTACTTGCCTCTGGAGCTTTAACTCAATCACTTTCAAACTAAACCCATTCCTAACATAACACACTCTGCTATTGTTGATTCCTTACTTTTCCCACACTTGCATATCTGGACTTCTTTCCATATGCTCTTGTCTACCCTTGAAGGATGCTGTGAGTGCAGGAGGCAGCTTGGGGAAGAAGAGATGGGCCACAAGTAGGTGGTGTAGATGGTTATGGCTTTGCAAGATTCCAGCCTCCGTGCATGACATGACATGGAGCCCTCTCAGTACTGGTGCTTGGAGCACTCTTCCACCAGTGCTGGAAGAGTTCACAATAATTGCATGGCTTTTGGCAGGAAAAGGTGGGAGCTCTGTGCACTTTGCATTTTATTGTTTTGGGTTCTGTGATTTCTTTCTACCTAAGGTGGTGTCCAGGTTGAGTGACCTTATGTAGAAATCCAGGTGGGGACTTGTCTCTTTTTCCAGGCATCCAGTGACAGAACGAGAATACACAGCCTCAAGCTGTGCCAGGGCAGGTTTAGGCTGGATGTTAGGAAGTTCTTCACAGGAAGAGTGATTGGCATTGGAATGGGCTGTCTCGGGAGGTGGTGGAGTCACCATCCCTGGAGGTGCTTAAGAGGAGGCTGGATGAGGCACTTAGTGCCATGGTTTAGTTAATCAGAAGGTGTTGGGTGATAGGTTGGACTTGATGATCTTTTCTAACCTTATTAATTCTGTGATTCAGTGAAATCCCTAGAAACTGGCTATAGGTGTCTTATGGGTAGGGAATTTCTGTCTCCCATGAAAGTGTTTGGTGGACAGAAGCTGCATTTCACTGCTCCCTTTGTCAGCCTGCAGGCTGCACTCTCATGTGGCAGGATCTCCCCTGATGACTCATACATTGTGCACAAACTATTGTCATGTTCATAATTTATTGTTTTCCACAGCTACCTGTGGAAAGGAGGTTGTACTGAGGTGAAGATCAGTCTCTTCTCCTAAGTAAGTAGTGACAGGATGAAAGAAAATGGCCTGAAGTTGTACCAAGGGAGGTTCACAATGGATATTAGGCAGAATTTCTTTACTGAAAGAATGGTCAGGATTTGGAATGGCCTACCCAGGCAGGTGTGGAGTCACTGTCAAGGGAGGTGTTAAAAAAAAAATCACATAGACATGGTACTTTAGGATTTGGTTTAATGGTCATGGTGGTGTTGGGCTGACAGTTGTCTTCCAGGTCTTTTCCAATCAAACCGATTCAATGTTCTGCATTTCTATTCATATGAATAAACAGAGTATTTTCTTTGAAGTGATAATGTTCAGGCATTAGCAGGTTCTTTTACAGCCTCTCTGAACCACTCTATAAACTGCCTTCCGTCAGGCTGTCACCTAGCCAGGTGCACTACAGCTTTTCCACAGGAAACAAGCACTATTGCTTTACACCATGGGGAATGACTGAGCATGAAAACTGCCTGTTTGCTTTCACAGAATCATAGAATGCACTGAGTTGGAAGGGATCTCTAGAGGTCATCCAGTCCAACTCCCCTGTGCTAAGCAGGGACATCCACAACTAGATCTTGCTCAGGGCCCTAGCAAGCCTGACCCTGAATGCCTTCAGGAATGGGATGTCCACCACCTCCCTGGGAAACCTGTTCCTGTGTTCCAACACCCACATAGTAAAGGACTTCTTCCTAATATTCAATCTTAAATCTATCCTTCTCTATGTAGTTTAAAACCATTGCCCCTTATCCCGTTTCAGTACAATCCTCTGTGTGCTATCTGGGAAAAGAAAAGGAAAAAGAGGGACTTTTCTCCCACCCAGCCCCAGACTAAAACCGTGCAGAGGCTCCTGGTTAACCCATTTTATTTCTTTTCAGGGCAGGCAGCCAAGCTTTACCCTTGCCAAGGCAGCTCTTGCTCGTGAGCATCCTCCCGGGACCTGTCTCTCCCACAGCAGGGGAGCACTGTCAGGGGGGGGTATGTTCATGTCCCTGGACGGGGGCACCTCACTAGATGGCAGCAACACCACAGCTTTATGAAGTAGCCTCTGGGCATCCTTCCCCTCCCCCAAAACTGCTTCTGTCTACAAGAGCTAGGTAAAGAAAAAAAAACAAATAATAATAATAATAAAAAAGAAAACCCAGTATAATCCTTCTGCTGTAGAGGGCTTGGACAGAAAAGCTGTCATATGCTGAATCCTGCAGAGCTTCATCCTGAGTGTCTGTGACACCTATATATATTGATGAGTGACCATGTTTTTAGCAGCCTCTTGCAACAGAACAAGGGGTGATGGTTTTAAATTAAAAAAGGGACATGTAGACTAGAAATAAGGAAGAAAATGTTGACACTGAGAGTGGTGAGACAGGTTACCTAGAGAGGTGGGAGATGACCCATGCCTGGGAACACTCCAGGTCAGCTTGTCTGGGGTTCTGAGCAACTTGATCTAGTTAAAGATGTCCCTGCTCACTGCATGGGAGTTTGGACTGGATGACCTTCAAAAGTCTTTTGCAACCCAAACCATTCTATGATTCTGCATATGCAACTGTGTGTATTTCTATGTGTGAGTGCAAATATATATGCCTGTTCTTCTGCATGTGTGTGCTCATTCATGTCTGTTTATATCCAGTCTTTTCTTACAATTAAGAAGACAGTAGCTGAGCCAGACTCCTCTAGAATCACAGGAAAAGGAGAGCCAGAGCTGGGACAGGCCACATTTTGCCTTGCAGTCTCCCCAGTGTCCCTTTGCAGGAGTGGCCCCCAGTGTCCCTTGTCACTGGCTTCTGGGCTGCAGTGCAAGAATGACTAATTCTGTGCTCTTCCACAAATCTGTAGAAACCAGTCAGCGAGGAATGGGCCTCAGCTCTGCTGATGACACTTTGTGGTAGGAAAACCTGGTAAAAGACCACTGCATATTTGGAAAATGCTGGAATCTGCTGGTGATAGATTGCCTTTCTCAGAAACCCTCCAGCCAGTTTCCTGGGCCGGTTTACCGTCTGTCAGACCTGCAGCCAATTTTTGCTGTTGTAGGATGGCTCAGCTAGTTAATAACTATCTTGCATACATTTCACTGAGCCCAGGATTAAACATCACATCAGTGTAAGACGTCACTTTTCCTGCCAGCTGCTGGCCGCATCCTCACGTCCCTGCCATGGCCAGTCACATACGGTACATGCAATGCCCTGAACCTTCAGCAGCAGACAGGCACAGAACTGCATGCATCAGGAGAAACACAGATGCTTAAAAGAAAAATGCTCCTGTGCCTGCTTGGCTGTGATACTTATCCTTGTAGGGCAGTGAAACGGCTGGAGGTTGAGCATGGCAGGAAGGAAAGTGAGAGAAAGGATTTCTCTTAGTGAATCTGTTGGTCTCTCTCTCTAAGACAATATAGACATTACAAAAAATAACCTGAGACAGTCTGTGAAAAATAATTTCAGCACTCAAGGCCACGGGTACCCCTCTGTTTATGTGTGCCTATGAGTCTGCTGAGCTTGGATGAGAGCTACCAAGTTTCTGAAAAGGCTGCATGTGAAATTTGAGGAGACTTTCTGTGACTGTAATTGTTCCTATTACATGCTATGAAAGCTATTTGAAGCTAGGAAGGTGCAGTGTAGCACTGAGCCAGTGAATCTGGCTTGTTTTCTAGCTGTAACTTATCACCAAGCTGTCCAAAATCTGCTAATCCTCCTTCTGTGAAGCACAAGAGAAAACAGAAAGGGCAATAACTTGAGGAGTGCCACTCTTGACATACACCACCCATATGGGTAGAAGCCAAAGAAGAAATTATGGAGCCTTTGAAGCACAGTGTGGCCTCTTTGAGAGCAACCATCCTTCAGGACACTCAGGCTAGAGGAGTCCCTTATCTGGGTTAGGGTGAGGAGGCTGCACCAAGGGCCAGGCTCTCCCACTGCCCTTAGTGCCACTGCCTGTATTGACTTGCTTGCTCAGTAGAAGCACTAAGCCCTTGCGTTTCCCAAGTGCCCCTTGCAGCCCAAAGCCAATGTGTGTTTATATTTGACCAGGACTAACTATCTGGAAACAAACAAACAAAAAACCCAGACTACTCTTGTTCTTTAATCTGCTGCCTGCAATAGTGACAGTGCACTTCTCTTTGCCTGTGTAGAAGCACAGAGAAGCATAACATCCTTATTTTTTTTTTCCACTGTGAGAGTATCACGTGTATGATTTTATTATATGAGTATATGCATGTGCGAAGGAGTTCTGGCACACACTGCTAATCTCCAAGTTTTCTATTAGATTGTTCAGCTGCACCTGATTTGTGGCCTCAGAACACTAGGTGCATGATACCCACTAGTGTCAATGGTAGTTTAGAGGTCGTAACTGAAGAGCTTCTTCACTAAGAACATTGAGAAAAATCTTTCCTTGCCACTCTCAGCCCATGGGTTTTCTCTACTTCAGGCATAACTAGCAGTGAAACAGCAGTGGCATAGGTAAAATTATGTTTGCATTTCCATGTAATTTTATTTTAGCTGAGGTGAGGAAGGATGAGTTTCTGGAAATGCTGATTTTCAATTTTTAAGATCAATTCCTAATACCTAGTATAGTTTGTGAGGTGTTTTGATAGAGAATTATGGAATAAATTCAGTTGGAAAAGACTTTTAAGATCACTGAGTACAACCATTATGTAACTCTACCAAGTCTGTGCTAAATCATGTCCTTTGGCATCAGATTTTGGTGTCTTTTAAAGACCTTCAGGGACACAGATTCAACCATTTCCTTGGGGAGGCTGAGAAACCTTTCGATGAAGAATTTTCTTGTAATATCCAATCTAAGTCTCTCCTGGTACAACTTGAGACTGTTTCCTCTCATCCTATCACTTGTTACTAGGGGGAATAGACTGAACCCACCTCATGACAACTTCATTTCAGGGAGCAACAGAGAACAATAAGGTGTCTCCTCACCCCAATTTTTTCCATTCTAAGCAAGTTATTTCCTCAGGCACTCCTCGTAATACCTCACTAGTTCTGAGTACAGGGGGACAATCACTTCCCTGGTCCTGCTTGTCACTCTATTCTTGATACAGACCAGGATGCTCTTGCCTTTCTTGGCCACCTGAGCACATGCTGGCTCATATTCAGCTGGCTGTTGGTCGACACTCCCAGGTGATGAAAAGATAGCTCACTGTGAAAATATATGTTTGAGGAAGGGATTAATCCATGCCAAAACATCTACAGAAAATGCATAGCACATTAAAAGAGTACCATGAAAAATGGCCTGAAATAGTAGGGAAATGCCTGGCAAGTGTGAGTCTGCCAACATGGAAGGATACTTTTAATGCATTATTTATAGATACTGCTTTACCACCACAAGCCATTGAGATCAAGGTCACCCAGTGAACTTCTGGGCAATGGGTCAAGACTTGAGAGGCAATATTGATAACAGCAGCTGACAGTTTCTTGGATACAGCTGCTATTTTTCTAAGCAGCAGCATTTTCTAACTTGTAATGAACAATGGAAATCTGTTTGCTGTGAAACTGCTCGTGTCTGTCTTGGTTACAACTCATTAATTGTGGTCAGTCCCAGGCTTGGTGTAACTGCTCTTCCTCTTCCCCTCATCTTCCTCTAAATCAGCCAAGTAAATACCTCTAATGAATCCAGCAATGCTAGGTGGTTTGTTCTGGTTTGTTTTGAAGCTCCCCAGGCCCTGGTTTTCCTCTCTCTCAGTTCTCTGCTAGCCATATTTTCTAATATTGTGAAGCTCCAAAGCTGAACACTTTCAGTGTACTGGAATCAGTAATAACAAAAAATGTAAGCTGTGACTGAAGAAAACACAGATGGTCTCTGTGATTCCTAGCACAATGATTTCTCTGCCTGCTTTTAAAGGTTTCCACTCCCTTTATAACCTGTTCTTCATATTGATTGCCACGACTTGAGCAGTTTTGCTTTGGTTTGATGGTGTTTTTTGTTTCTTTGTTTTATTGTGTATGTTCATTTCCTATCCCCTTTAATGTTATTTAACAGAATTTCTTCTCAAGGGAAGATGGGAGGAAAAAACAGTTTGATCCCTGGAAGTCACTTTGATATGATTTTGATTTCAAATCATATTCTTATATAGAAGTGCTAGCTACATCTCATAAAGTGTGCTGTGAGATTTTTTTCCCCCAAAATACTTTTGTCTGGCAAGACCTCCCTCCTTACCATGCAGAAGTTTTCTTCAGGCTTCTCTCTTGGAAGCTCTTAACTCCTTCATGACCCACTCTTGTTCCTTTAGGAATCAGTTCTTGTTGCCTGCCTGGTATACAGGTTTACATAAGAAAGCAGTTAGTAAATTGTTGTTGGAAGAATTAATCAATGTTTTATTAAATTACTTGGTGGTTTTTTGTTTGTTTTTTTTTCCCATTCATTCTTGTGTATTTCTCTTAGTGTTGCATTTTTAGTGGCACTAAACTAACCAAGTTGATATGTTCATCTCATATTGGATAATGGACTTTCTTTTCCAGAACAGTCCATCAGTTTTTGTTGACGTAAGTAATAATTTTAATTGAGAAAATCAGCAGCAAAACCAGGAGAACTGTTTTTTTTTGTTTTTGTTTTGTTTTTGTTTTTTTTTAAGAAGACTTAATGCTAACTTCTGAATGACTGGACTGAAAAACAGCTCAATGGTTAATTAAAAAAAAAAAAAAAAGAAAAAAAAGAATCTCGGAAATATATTACCTTTTATATCACCATGTTTCTTTACAAGACTTTGGAAGGACTTCATTCAGAGTAATAATCCCCAAAAGTAACCAGAGTAAGGTGAAAAAAAAAGAAAGCTGAAATCTGGGCATTGCATCTGCCAGAGCTGCTGAGGTTCCATCAGCTGCCAGACCTTGTGGCATATTTTACTACTAGTAACACTGGTGCAAATTATTCTTACTGAAATTGAAGGAGTTGCACTGAAATTAATCTGCAGTCTGCAGACTTCCTCTCTTTCCTTTTCTGAAGCAATTTGGGTCACACAATATATACACAATAATTAATTTAAGCTAACATGAAACAGCCCATTTATCCTTGAAAAGATTTGGGATTAGAAGACTTTCAGGCCAGTTTGCAGGAGGATTTCTGTTTATATGGCAAAACCACTTGTGAAAATAAACTGAGACAACAGAAGAAAAAAGAAAAAAAGAAGAAACTCCTCCAAGAAACTTTGAATAGTTGCTTTGTAAAGGTTTGGCACAGGAAGCATTTTTATCATTTGGTATTGGATTATTTCCTCTTAGGAGTTTAAAAAAATGGGGTTTTTTTGGTAGTCTGTAATGGAGGATGTGCCTCTAACAGTCCCAAATGCCACATCTGTAGTCTGCAGGCTTTGCTGTGTGTTGTGCTGCTCATCAATCAGTGATTTTTGTATTGCTGCAGATTAGATCAGTGTTTGTCACTTGTATACTGTGGCTTCTAATTCAGCATTTAGATCAATTTTAATGGCTAGTAGCTATGTGTCTGTCTACAAACATGTGGGCTCTCTCCCAGCCTAGTGGGGATCTGAAATTGCCTGGCAGGAGCAAAGCACTGATCGTTTTGGTGCAAATGATGTAGGAGTTAATTCCAAGTTTTTACACGTTAAGGAATAAACTGTATAATCCATGAATTGTTTAAGAAAATATAGTTCAGGTGTCGAGTGAGAAGTAATGAAGAGTAACAGTTACATCACCACCTAGTGCAGCACTGCCTTTATGCATAGTCTTTGGAGCCAAACCCTGACTTTCCCCACACATCTGTGTCAGGAGATTGCATCATCTGACACCAAGGTCTGTTATTACATTACACAGAAATCGAGGATCTTCAAAATGGATGGCACCTACCCAAATATTTCTCTTCCTGTATCTTTCACAAGTGATTTCCCTCTTAAATATTTTGAGGCTTGAAAGCTTGTTGGCAAAAAGAGGTCAAACTTTCCAGCTGCTTATTTACAACACCAAATAGGAACATATCTCTTCGCCCAGTGCTGAAATTAACTTTGCTCATTTAACACTTGCTTTTAATTTTGTTCTGTCATTTGTATGAAATTTTTCAATGTAATTTGAAGAACTCCATGATCAGTCAAGACTGTGTACTGAACTTGCTGATTTTCATGAATAGAAGTATGAAATATCTTTCTATGACAATCCTCTCTTCTTCATAGTCCTGACCACCATGAGCACCCCAAGTGTCTCTGCTAACCACTACAAGGGAAAAGCATTCAGGATAATTTTCAGGTTACTTTGCTTTAACAGATTCTATACAGTTTCCTGAGTATGATTTTTTTTTTTTTTCATAATTGAGTCTTTTTTTAAAGCAAAATCATATATAAATTCAAGCTGCCTACTAAAGCCTGAAATTGGAGGGAATATATCCAAGATGAAAACATAAGGTTTATTTTCCAGACTGAGAGTGATCAGCTGTATATTGCTGTGGGGAAGAGGAGTTTGTTTTGAACTGCTTTCACGATTCTTTAATACCAGGGCCAACTGGGAACCATGGCCTCTTGCAGTAGTCTCTGAGCTGTCATTTATGCCTCATTACCTATGATTCTCAGGAGACTGATGTCCTGGAGTGGAGTGTAGTATTATCAAGGTGTGGGTTTCTGGTAGTTTGGTACTGGATGAGGTCCAGATGCCCATCAATATCACTCTATCATTCCCCTTCTTAGACGGACAAGGGAGAGGGAAAATACAACCAAATGCCCATGGCTCAAGGCAGAAGTAATTTCACAGGATGAAAAGCAAAAGCAAAGGTCATGCATGGAAGCAAAAGTAAACAAAAATATTATTCTCTACTTCCCATCAGGAGATGATGTCTGGTCCCTCCCTGGGAGCAGTGTAGCGGTTGCTCCAGAGGACAGAGATCATTAGTGAATGCCCCCACATTTCCTTTTGCTTAGCTGTTATCTCTGAGCTGCTGTCATGTGGCATGGAGTATCCCTTCAGTCAGTGTGAGTCAGCTGGCCTGGCTGTGTCCCCTTTCAAGACCTTGCCCATCCCACAGCCTACTGCTGGGAGGAGAATGTTGGAAAAGCACAACCTTGGTGCTTGGCTCAGCAGCCGCCAAAACAGTGGTGTATTATCAACACCTAGCTACAGCACTGCAAAACACAGCACTATGAAAGATGCTCTGGGGAGAATTAATTCCAGCAAAGCCAAACCCAATACAGCACTCTTTCTGGCTGCTGTTATTTCCTCTTGGTTATGTTTCATGCAGTAGTGTTATAATAAACATTTTATGTTGCTGGGAGCCATGAATATGCAAGGTGAGGTATTCTTCAGGTGAGCTGTCTGGTTTGTGTTGTTGAAACACAGAGAACATGGGACAGGACAGGGGAAGGAGATTAATCATCTGAAGGATAGCTCCATGTACTTACTGAGCACACAAATTATTGCTGAACCCACACGTTGCATGGGAGACGATGGTTAAGGATTCCCAATAGGTTTGGCAGAAAGTTAAGGTGAATGCCCCCACAGCAAGTGGCATAGTGGATAGCAGGTGCTGAAGTGAGTTAGTGAGATGTACAGGCAGAGTGACTGTAGCTCCTGGAGGTGACATTCACAGATTCATAGAATGGTAGATGTTGGAAGGGACCTCTGAAGATCATCTAGTGCAAAATCCCTGTTAACGCAGATTCACCTAGACGAGATTGCACAGGAATGAGCCCAGGTGAGTTTTGAAAGTCTCCAGAGCAGGAGGATCCCTGTTCCAGTGCTACAGCACCCTTGAAGGAGAGAAGTACAGGCTGTAATTTAAACCTGCAACACTGTGGAGTTATTCCTATTTTTGTCATTATTCCACCATATTTCACCTTTATTCCACCTGTTTCGCTATATTTCAAATACTCTTGCTGCATCAACATATTTTTAGAAAGTGAAAATCACAGAATTTAAAAAGGGGAAAGGCTGTTAAGACTTAGTGCTGAATCAAAAAAACAAAGGTCAGATATTTTCAGTCCAGATTTTAATCTTTCATCCCTAGTCCTCCTATAATAGCTGAATATGATTCATTGTTATGCCAAGGCAGATTTATTCTTGCTGTAGTACACATTGTGATGTGCTTTGTCCTGCCTATATGCAAATACTTTGAATGATGATATTTCCATCTGTACCCTCCAGATATTACTCTGTTGCTCATCTATTGTATCATTAATGCATGTTTTTTCCTAACAAAAAAATTCTGCATGAGTTTTACTTCCTTTTTTTTTTTTTTTTCCCAAAGTCTGTCTGTCTCAAAATATTTTCCTGTCTTTGTGATTATTGTTGGATATTTTACACTTATATTTGCTGTAGCAGGAAAGAGTGGGCTTCCTAATAGAGTGAGCTATACTTGTGTTGGAACAACAAATGAGTAAGTAACTAGTAAAATGTGCTCTATTCACTACTCACGTTGTACCTTGTACATTTATTTTTGAAACCATTGATGTTTTTCCCACCCACCATGTTGCTTTTGCAGTTCTTATCACTCTCAGGGATTTTAAATGGAGATATGCCAGCTGCCATGCAAAGGCAGGATGAGATGATGGTCTTGTTCCCTACTAGATATTGAGACAGGAGACCTCTGGTGTGAATGACAAAGGGAATAAAAGGAAAAAATAGTTATGCCTTTCACTTACTGAGTCTGAGCTCTGATGTTCAGCACAGTTAAGCCTGGGTCCAAATCTTTTACCTTATTGCACGTTAAAGGTGTGACAGCAGATGATACCATTGCATTAACCATGAGCTGCTTCTCTCTGCAGCAAGTTGCTGACAGGTCTTGGTGACATGCATTTAAACACCAAACACATTTGCTGGAGATAAAGAGGCAGAGAAAATTTTCAATCAACGAGCTGTTAGGAAAGATGAGTCTGTGGCACTGTTGAAGAATGGTTTTGGTTGGTTTGAGACTGACTGACACATGCAGTGTAACTGAGGGAAGGGGAATATCCTTTGCAAACACCTGGAGTCGCTGCAAGTGACAAGCATTGTGACTGGAGTTCTTTTACCTGCTGGAGCTTCAGATGAGCAAAGTGGGGAGCAGAAGTACTTCTGGGTACATTTGCCATCAACACTTTAAGGTGGAGAGTAATGGGATTGGTCTAGATGCCAGGGTGTAGACTCTAGTTAAAAACAGATGGAGGGGATTTTTTGCTTTATCTTGGAAAGAGTTAAGTTTAAGCTAGCTAAATGGTGGAGGTTTGAACAGTTGCTTACATGATTAGCAGGAGGGTTGCAAAGCCAAAACCATGAGAAAGTGAAAAGAAGCCATATCCATCTTGGATATGACAGAGGAAGGGGTCTTGTGAAGTGTGTAAAGGGTAGATAGCTGTGGTCAAAGCACCTTCAGAACACAGTGTTTGTAGTGGCACCATGGAGAGGACTCAGCTGTCTTAGACTATGTTGTTCAAGGTCAGGTATTTTTCCAGGAGTGTGCAGGAGCTAGATGTGCTATGAGGGGTGTTTTAGCTCTGCTGCTTCATGGGAGGAGATAAAACCCCCAGATGTTAACACTGAGGCACAAATTCTAATCCTCAGGGCGAGGCTAAACAGATTGTTGTCAAAAGAGACATCCCACTGCATATTCCTCCTGCTTCCATTAGTTTTCATGAAGCCATGCTGCCAGCAGGGTTGATAGCCATGCTGCAAGCCTGAGTGACAAGCAGAATAATGGAGTTGTATACAAAGACTGAGAAACCAAGTAGGGGAGGAGGAATTGCAGCGCTGTTTTAACCATCCTAAACTTCAGCTGACAGCTAAACACCCATGAGGAGATGTCAGAGAGACAGGCCCAGATTTTAGCCTTTAAAGGAAGAGACAAGTCTGGAGCAGAGAGAGGTCTCTAGGTCATCGGCATAGAGAGAGCAGATGAGTTTGAATTGGTGGATAAAATTGCTTGCATTTTTTTCCTTACCTTTAAAAGTATTCTTTCCAATATGTCAGTTGACACATTTCTGTTAGAGAATTGCTTCACACTCAGCATATTGCAGCAGATTGATCTTCATCAAGATCATGATGTGATGTCCTATATCTGGAGATCTAAGCTGTGCTAGTCCCTCCTCTGAGTTTGCGATACTGTAAATTCATGCTCGATTTGCTCTTTTCCCTGATTCTGCTCTGTGTTTCTGTATTTTGGATTATTTATCTTCTAAGAGATTAGCTGATCCTTTTCCAGGGTGTGTCTGTAGATTTTTCCAGGGCCTCTGAATTATCGCTTGCCAACCTAACAGTAAGGCATGCAGCGCTTCTCATCATGCAAGGAAAATGAAGTTTCTATGCCCTCGGGGTATGCACACCTTACAGCACAGCCCTTGCGAGACCACCAGATAAACTGAACGATCACTGAAGCTAAGATGTTCTTTTTCAGCACTAATGATCCCCTGAGTATTTCAGCTTATATCATCTCCTGTTTAGCCTGTTTGCTCTCTTCTAGTCTCTCTTTCCTTCCCATATATATACTGTGATACTGTAAGTGTATAATTCCTTTTTTCTTGGTGGCAATCATGAATCACAGAATGGTTTATGTTGGAAGAGACCTCAAAGATCATCCAGTTCCATAGGCAGGGACACCTCCCACTAGATCAGGTCACTCCAGTTCTCATCCAACGTGGTCTTGAACACCTCCAGGGAGGGAGCAGCCACAATGTCCCTGGGCAGCCTGTGCCAGTGTCTTGCCACCCTCACTGTAAAGAACTTCCTCCTAACATCCCATTTAAATCTCCCCTCTGCCAGTTTAAACCCATTACTCCTCGTCCTGTCATAACAAGACCTTGTGAATAGTTCATCCCCAGCCCTCCTGTAGGCCCCTTCAGATACTGGAAGGCGACTATAAGGTCTTCTCAAAGCCTTCTCTTCTTCAGGTTGAAAAGCCCCAACTCTCTCAGCCTGTCCTCATAGAGCAGAGGTGCTCCAGCCCTCCGAGCATCTTTGTGGCCCTCCTCTGGACTCTCTCCAACAGTTCCATGTCCTCCTTGTGTTGGGGGCTCCAGAACTGCACACAGTACTCCAGGTGAGCAGAGTAAAGGGGCAGAATCCACTCCCTTGCCCTGCTGGCCACACTTCTCTTGCTGCAGCCCAGCACACAGTCATTGTTTGTGCTGCACTCACACTGCAGGCTCATGTTGAGCTTTTCATCACCCCAGACCCCCAGGTCCTTTTCCTCAGGGCTGCTCTCAGGCATTCGCCACCCAGACTGGATTTGTGCTTGGGATTGCGCCGACCCAGGTGCAGGACCTTACACTTGACCTTGCTGAATGTCATGAGGTTGGCCTGGGCCCACCTCTGCAGCCTGTCCAGGTCCCTCTGGATGGATCCCTGCCCTCCAGCAAACCGACTGTGCCTTATCATTTTTTTAAAGTTATCATTTTTTTAAAGTTATATGCCATGTTTGAAGCCTTGCACACAGAGACTTAAATGCCTCACAAGTAATTCACAATGCACTTACAGGCTAAGACAGATATATAAACAAGTGTCACAGATCACAGCAAATGTAGGAGTATATACATATATTACCAACACTGTCATTTTTCATAACTGGCTTAGAAAAGCTAAGAAAGCACATTTGATAAAATGTGTAGCCTTTATAATTGAATAAAGGTACTTTTTAAGCTCTTGACAAGTCATAACTATTTAAAAAGCTATTGAAAATAAATGACACTATTTGAGGAAATTCAATGAAGACTCTTTCTTAATATCAGTAAAATGCTGTGCGTTTGAGAGCATATTTTTCTAATCCAATTTAAATTTGTATTTCTATTGTGAAATTTCCAGTATGCTTTAAAAAAAGCATTTGGAATCAAAACTATCTTTATGTTTTGTACATTACTTTGATTGTATTTGATGGTTACAAACAAATAGAGCCACTTAGAAATGGTGTGTGTTCATAAACACTTCAGAAAGAGATGAAAAAGAAATGTAAAGGAAAAAATATACAATAAACTATTCCAAAGTTTCCTCAAAAAATGTTTTCAGTGGGAAAAGCTAGTATTTTTTTTTCTCCATTCAAATAAGTTAGTGTTATTTTATGGAATAAAATAAAATGAAATTTTATAGAATAAAATTCTCCCTGGGATAAAAAAAGTTAAAATAGAGGAGTTGATTTTGAATTGAAGACCTTCTTCCTGAACAAACCATGGACTAAGAAACACCAGGGGAGAAAGCATGAAAGCAGGAGCGAATTTTTCATCTTAATTACAAAATGTTTACATTTTTTATTAAGTTCATTTTCTAGCCTTGACTATTTTGCAAGGAGAAACTTCAACTGAAGTTGCAAAAAGCAGATTGCTACCTTATCTGAACACTAGGTCAGTCCTCTGCCATTTATTAATAAATGAAATTGAAAAATGATAAGGCAGTTCTCATTCTTGGTTTAATTTGTAGCTATTAAAGGTATTTATTGGTGTTTCCAGGAAGAAATTGGAGGTGTGCTGGGTTTGGTTAAATTGTTTTTGTGTAGACTGATTGAAGATAATGGTCTGGTTGAAACAGGAGTGCCACCTTATGTGATGAAAGGGCTGGATCCAGCCACACAGAGAAGCACAGAGGCACAAGACTAAGTGGGGGAATCTGGACGACTGAGTCCCCTGCCCCAGTTGTGTCTTGGGCTGTTCCTATGTACTCAGCCTTGCTGCTGGCTGGATCCGGGGGCACATAGCTGTGGCAGCCTTGCCTTGATTGGGCTACAGAATTTGGTAGCCCCTGTACACCGAGTACCCTGAAGAAATCCCAAAATGCCTGTCATAAAGTGCTCTCTGTTAAATGTGTACAGTTCTTCTACTATTGAACAGACCATAGCACTTTCCAGGAAAGTGTGCACTGACAGTGCAAAAGTCCTAGTGTGCCAACTTTAGGTGGCGAAGCTGGTGGAGTTCTTGCTGCAAGCATGATATTAGTGTGATTCAGTTGTTCTATGTGTATATATAGTATTGATATATTACACGTTAATATTCTTTCATACATTGTACTGTATTTCTGTATTGATTGTGGGCTATTGAAGAGGCTGAAATTATAAATTATGTAGCTTTTATAATTTCCAAAAGCCCCACCCACAATCTGTGTGTAGATTAGTTTAAGTTTGGGTTCTAATTCGGTCGGGAAAAGTCTTCACAATGATGCCTTTTCTTGTAATTCAGGAAAAATCAGAAAAATGGAAAAGTTTGGGCATGAAACTTGCCCTACTTACATATGGGAGACTGTCTCAAAGTCCGTGCGAGGTTTGTGTCTCCAGGTCCGTGTTCAGGTCCCAGTGCAGGTCCGTGCTGGTCCCAGTGAAGGCCTAAGCAAGTCCTTGCAAGTCCAAGCAAGTCCCGCTGCAATCTGTCCAGCTGCCATATATATACTGAGGTGATCTGTTGCCTCCCTATTCAAGCCCACGGAGGGTGGGAGAAGGCACTTCACACCTATTGTACTAAGCCTCTGGTGACAGAGGTGGGGAGGGAGGAAGACCGTTTCCTGCCCCATTCACACCTCTGGTGGGGCAGTGGACTGGATGTGCCCTGCCACAGTTCACACCTCATTCAAACCTCCGGTGGGGCAGTGCCCTGCTCTGCCACAATTTCACACTGTGTTTCCGAACTGTGCCAAAGTTAATATCCTGCCCCCAACCATGCATTTAGCCTCTCCAGTTCTTTTTGGTGTGACCTGGAAGTAAAGCACAGCAATGGCATCTGTCTGAGAGCCCTACTCCTCTTTCAGACATCTAAGGGTGAGTGCTTCCTCTGCCAAAGAAATGATGCACCTCTGACCTCTTGACATACAAATAAGGTGCATATTTGTAAGTAGAGCAGATTGAGACAGAAACCCCTTCATTAAAGTAATTTATGCTCTTGCAGAGATGCACACCTTTGCAGAGCATTGGGGTAGACTAGGGCAACCTCTGTGTCTTGCATTCATTCAGAGGTTCCAGAGCAAATCACAGTACAATGGTGAGTGGCAGGAAGCATCCAGTTATTGCTCGTTCCTCGTGCCTGTCCCAACACTGCTACAATGCCTCGGAAGTCCTCAGAAACTGAATCTCTGGGTATGTGATGCTTCTGGTTAACACAGCTGAATCTGAATCTCTGCATTTGTGATACTTTGGGTTAATTCAGCTGAATCTGAAGGAAAAGGAAAGATGAACTGGAGGCTGGAGCATGATAGTTTGCATGCCTGCTCCTGACCCTGCCTGCTCACAGCTTGGCTAATCTTTCCCTGCATGTACTTTACAATCCAAATTGCACAGACTGAGCGCTCATATTTTTTGAAAGTTCCTCACCTCCTGCAGTGTGTGCCACAAAGAGTTGCGGAGAAGTGACTTTGTGCTGCCCTATGTATGTGAACATAAATTTTACATACAGAAAAGGATGACAATATCTTAGCGCTGACCTTGGAAATTGCTTTTTGTGTTCTGTTGTGTTCTGCTTGGTTTTCATTCCGTGCAGGTTCCGAGAGACAAAGGCAGCTCTCTGTTTTTAATTACTGTAAGTAGCTTGTAAGTAGCTGGAACAGCTTTTTAATGCAACCTGATCTGAATATATTCCAAGCTGCAGATAGACACCTATTTTAAAGGCACAGCATGCTCATCGTGGCTTTCTGCCAATCAAACAGTTGTCACTTGCTAGACAGTCCTAAACAACTTCTGCTCCTTCCTTGATTTGCTGTCTGACTGATGAAAACGGCAGGGCTTCTCCCGTTCCCCCTCCTCTTTCTTTTTTTGCTGAACCAATGTCACCACATGGCAGGAGAATTCAGTTACTGCTGCTCAGAACAAGGCACTGTTTGTGCTGCTGGCCCCAGGGCTTGGATAAGGACCCCCTGAAACCCCGAGAAGCTGATTATCAGTGTAATTCTCCAAGAAGCCTTCGCTTCTTACATCTCCTTGGGGTGGGCATGGAGGTGTAGAGGGTCTAGTTGGCTTTCTTTTGCTTTTTAGACTTTTGAAAACTCTCTATAGACTGGCAAAAATGTAAATCCAGATGTCTTTTTCTTAACTCTGGCCAATCAGACTGTGCATAGATTGTGTAAGTATTATGGTCTGCAGTAACACTCAGACTTAACCTGAAACAAAGCTAACATAAGAAGTGCATAGATTTTTTTCCCCCTAGTTTTATTTCCATGGCACAGTTAGGGGGAGCTTTGCTATTATATCAGATCAGCACTTAAGTACCCAACATAACTCAGTAACCCTATAGATGACTCAGCTGAACCCCTGTATTTTTGGCTCTGCCTTCTCCTTTATTTCTTCTTGGACTCCCTGCTCACCTGCTGGGTTATAGGGTCCAAGCACTTTGAAGAAAGTCCTAGAAATATTTTCTCTGAACTACTGAAAACACTCTAACCTCTGATTCCTGATTTTGAGACCCTGATGCTTTGGGATCTTTTATGGTTTTATGTACATTTCAAATATATATATATTTTTTCTTTGTCCAGTGACTTTGCCTTAATTCAGCCAAAATTTGTCTGATGGCTGAGTCAAAAGCACATAGTGGAATCAATCCTGTACTTTGTGGTTCCTGATTATTGGTGGTTACTAAACTGTTTTCATTTAAGTTTTCAGGCAAGCTTTGGACAGCCAGCTTTGTTAAACGTTTGACCCTGTCATGAACTGAAAAAATATCTGAATTTGGATGGTTGGGATTCTTAACTACATTCATTCTCAATATTGCTTAAATTAGTTTTCTTAAGAATGCTTAAATTATTTAATTGCTTAAATTAATTTTCTAATTCTTGGAAGTAGAAGTCTTCCTTATCTGGCCATCATCTGAGAGACTTTGCATGAGACTTTTTGTTGTCTCTTCTTTCTTTTTTTCTTTGGCTTTGGTGAGATGCAACACACTTCTAATAAATGAGGAGAAAAAGGAGGAAGAATAAATGTTTCCCTCCATTTCTCTTCTCTTTGCTGTACATTTTTTTTCGGATGGAGTACTTTGAAAGAGCTCAAGCTGATGAAAGAGATTGATCATGGTACAAAACACTCTTTCCTCCCACTTTCTTTTTCTTGATTACTTTTATTGATGTTTAGCTTTTAACTATGTCTTTTCCTAGAAAATTATTTGAAGAATGCTATAGGCTTTATTAAAAAAGTTATCATCAATTATAACTCATTGCCTGCCTACAAAGCCTTCTCTGTGTCTGTGGTGTTCTGTGCATGGTATTCAAGGTCCTTATACGTTGCTGATCTGGACAATTATGGAAAAAAAATCAGATGATGACCTGTTAGGATGTTTCTTAACATTACAGACATAATATAGGAAGAACTATGGAATATCTTATATCAGTTATATTTTTTAGCATTTCCATTTGTTTAGCTTGTCTTTTACTTCCCTCTCCAAGTTCCAGACATTAAGGTGGAACCTATTTCTATTAATAAAATAGATGTTATCCATAAAAACCTACTCTCCTTCTCTGTCTTGCTGTCTTGTGAGGCCACCACATGACTATAAGTGTCCTTAATATATTCTAAGACAGCATGTGTCTAACTACAGAAATTCTCTCCATGCTTAGTGTTTATGCAGTTCAAATATGTTCAAACAGCTATTTTTCTTTCCATCTTTGTTAAATGTTTGCCCTCAGCTTTTTCATTTTTCCTCGCAAGGCAAGTTTTCCAGGGCCTATGTCTTTGTGTTTGTTTTTGGCTTTTTCTCAGAAGTTACAATCTGTCAATGCTAGAACTAGTTGGGAACTTTCCAGTGAAAAAGCTTCTTTGTTTTATTTTTTTTTTTTTTAATTGAAAAGCCCTTTTTGCAAAACTGAAGACAAATCTCTTGCAGAAGGTATTTGCTCCCCCAGCAGCCAGATGTATTTTGAGTTGTTACAGTCTGAATAGAGATGTTGCTTTGTGAAAGCGAATGTGTGCTTCTTGCTCCTGCTTAACTGACCAAAATATCTAAGCTATTCTTATTTTTTTTTTTTTTTCCCTGAAGAGTTTGGACACCTAATCACGTGGCAGTGTTTTATCTGCTTGAAATGCTGCTGGATGTCCTAGCAGTGGAAAGCAGTGGAACATCATGGCTCATATATACTGGCCAAGGCTTCCTTCTGCAGGAAAAAAACAAACAAAAGAACCATCATGTATAGTGGCTGGTGTGGAAGAAAAGGATATTTATCAAACTAAGCTAAACTAAGCCCATGGCAGGGGGGGTTGGAACTAGACGATCCTTGTGGTCCCTTCCAACCCTGACTGATTCTATGATTCTATGAATAATGGCAATATTGGTTTATCATTGGCAGCCTTACGGAGTACTTACAATCCAGGCAGATGTAGGTGTTCCCTGGTTTCAAACTCAAGACGTGTTGTGAACAGCTTCTCACTGCTGCAGGTCAGCAGCAGGTTCATTCATTACTATTACTACTAATTTCCCAGAAAGATGCGCTTAATTAAGCTGGCTGCTACCACGGATTTTAAGGCAAACTGCTAATGTGGAGCTATTTATTCCATGCACAATTGCACATACTGCCAATGCCGCCTATAATAATACAAAAATGTTGTTGTGATTACTGAGTGTGTGTGGTAAAAGACTGAAGACATTTTGTCACTTGGCACCCGTGGAGTTTAAAATATGTTGGCTAGGAATTAGCATTGGAAAAAAAAAAAAAAAAACCAAACCAAAAAACCTAAAAGAATAATCTTCACTCAAATATATCACCACTCCTAAACACATTGTGTTGAAGCATGGCAGCTGAAGCAGGGTGATTGTTTCAGCTGGCTCTAGTGACTCTCTCCAGGAACTGTTTTCTGGAGTTCACTCTTCCACCTGTATTGGGCTTACATACGCATTTACTGCAACACAGGGGTAGAAAGATGGAGGATCAAAATTCAAAGCCTTAGGATTAACAATAACAAATTGTCAATTGTATTGCAATGGGTTTATTCAGAAATCCCCTTACATATACAAGGCTGCTTGAGCGAGTGCATTATCTCCTGGTATGTAGAAATACATTTTGCCATTGCTCAGCCAACACGAATGTATTTGTTATTCATCTGATACCAGACCAGGCTTTAAGCTGTGTAGTGCTTTCTTCACTATTTCGTTGTTTATTTGCTTTAATGAATACGCATGAGCCAGGGTCTGAACGCAGACCTGTTGTTTTACTCATGCTTGGCAGGAAAAACTTCAAAAGAACATGTCGTTTGTTTTTTTTCAAGATGCTAAACTCCCAACTGGAGGTTATTTAAATGGCAATATTATTTCTTCTCCATTTTCCAGATATTCATGTGCAAAGATATTGGAGCACTTAAGGCTTTGCAAAACGAACCTTTTTCAAACGTTATTTTATATCATGTTGGTAACTTAAACACAAACACTATGAAAGTCTTAGTTCATTGCTGCTTCAGTTCACTCCAGAAAACAAATGCATCTGATCATTGCTAGCTTTGCCCAAGAGTTACTAATTGTGAAGTTAGTTATTATAATTAATGTATTTGAAAATAACGCTTCTGAGAAGGCCTTAAAAAAGGAGCAGTTCAACAGGACATTCATATATGGTGTTAGAGGTAGAAAAGCCAATCTATCACTTAGAAACCAAAGCAGGGAATCCCAAAATGTGAAAACAGAATTATTTTACCTCTATCTCATTCTTTGGAGACCCAGAATGGTGTATTTTGTACTCATCCAGTGGAAAAAAAATGCAGGAAAACAGCTAGCCTAATTCCTCATGAAATTCAACCCATTGCCCTGATGCAAGAAAATAAGACAAAACTGAAAAAAATAAATTTCATCATGCTCCAAAATACTAAAATGGGAAGAAGATACTGGAGAAATAGAAGGTTACAGTGTAGCAGGGTACAAAACTAAAGCAAAGGTGTGACACTATCAACAAAAGCAAACAAACCAAAATGAACCAAAGAAAAAGCACAGGATTGTGGTGCTTAACAAAATCAGCCATTTGGATGAGTGACTTAGGTGTGATGCAGCCTAATTCAGTCTTTCACGTGATCTGGACTCTAGCCAAAAGCAGGAGAACAGATCACAGCCCTCAAATGGCCTCTTTCTACCAAACTGATCCTTGAATCCACCCGTTTGATATTGGCTAAGCTGGACACCAGCACCATCGTAAGGTTGTAACCAGCCTGGGCTCAGCTGGAGCCACGCTAACCCCTTGCAGAAGGAACCCTGTCCCTAAGCAGGAGGGGAAATCTAGCTCTTTTCCATCTGGGGTTCACTTAAAAAAATCAACACATGCCCACCATTTTAATTGTCTGTTTCTTGTGTAGTTTGACTGGTTGGGCTCATGGCTGGGACTGAGTAGATTGGTTTTGTGTGAACAGCTGAAATTTCTGAGGTTGGCCTATATTCAGCTACAAAGAGCTTAAAATAAAGCACAGAGAGATCAGTGGGAGAACGGAAAAAAATCATGCTGTTTGAGTCAGAACATGTTCACTCTCTGTGAAGTTAAGGCTGATGATAATGGGCTTGCACATCGGTGAGAACAATAGGGTTTATTTCCAGTGTGTAAAGTTTCTCTTCTTGTAATGCTGAAGTGTATACAAGCGTGTAAGTGTGGCAAAGAGACACGAGCCAGGGCAAACCTCGATAGGCATATGAATTCTGCCAAAAAACCTTCTCTACGACAACTGGAAAATGTAGAGGGCAAAATTGAACTGAGAGAGAAACAAACAGTGGAGAAAGCAGTACCAGAGCTGCCCTGGCCGTAGAACCATAGAATTGTTTCATCTGGAAAAGACCTCTAATGTCATCAAGTCCATGTGCTCTTTAAAACAAAAGCAGCTTTTGCAAGAGCTCCCACATTAATGTTCCTGTTGGGTCAAATTCCATATACTTGGTTACTGCAAAAAACAATCTGCTGAGGTCAGTTTTCTATTATGACAAGAGGCAGGTAACAATAATAATTAATAATGTACGCTGATGCTATCTACGTATTCTTAGGGCAGTGGTCTCCCTGGCTGCATTTTTATTAGAATGGATCAGGGATTGCTCTCTGGCTCTGAGGCTAGAGCATGACTTATGTCCAGAGAGCTGAATGTTTGTTCCTAAAACAGGCTGAGTGAATCTGGGCTGCCTGTTGGCACTGGCCTTGAATCTGAACTAACCCATGAACAAGCACCAAGCATGGCTCTTGAACAGAACTTCAACACCTCAGGTTCACTCAAGCTTTTTGAGGAGCAGCAGGACAGAGGATCTTCTCTAGCTGACCTTGGCTGGGTTTCAGGTAAGGTAAGGTAAATCAGCTGTGTATCTTTTGCCCAAACCATCATATAATCTTTTAAAATACAATTTTCTCGGCAAAAAAAGGGAAATACTGAAGCATCAAATAAATTGTAAAATGAGTTCAGCTTACTGAAAATGAATTTTTGAGGAAACTACTGGAAATTTTTTTCCTCCCCAGGAAACATTTTTCTTGGGTCTCTGAGCCTAAGTGAGTGTGGTGGGTGAGACTGAGCCTTGCTATTTACTTGTCAAGTGTTTGACTTTTTTTTTTCAGTGACTCTCCAATGCAGAATGTATAAACAAATTCTACATCTGGGACCATAAATCAGGTACCGCCTCAAAACAGAGGCTCTGCTGCTAGCTAGAGCAGTCAGATTCTGCTTGTCTTAGTTTGTTACTCTCACTTGCCCCATAAAGATGAGCCATTGCAAAAAATGGAAGCACTCTGATCCCAGCTCTGCCTTTTGTGATATGGGAGCATCAAATCCCCTTAGGCTGAGAAGAGCCTCAGAATGGTTTGCAGCTCCCTGTGTGAATGCTGTGCTTAAGGAACTATTTCACAAATGTTGGGAGTAGCAGAAATATGCCTTCACGATGAGCTTTTGGATTGAAATGTCTGAGTGAATTAATGAAAAATCCAAATGCACCAGGCCAGTTTGGTCTCTGAAGAGGCATTTGAGAGTCTCTGCTCAGGCGTGTAGGGAGTTCAATAGCCGAAGTGCAGAAATCAATTGCTTTCAGGTACTTCCAATGCTGAGAAGGTATCTGAGAATAACTCCTCAGAATTCCTCTCTGAAAATGAGGGGCCTAGTTACTCTCAGGTCAAATTGAGGCAGAATTTAAGTGAGAACAATCAATCTCCATATTTTTCTTGTTTTAAACTTTTTTTTTTTTTGGTCTATTCTTGTATTCTGCCTTCCAAAAAGAATTTTTCATAATGCGTGAAGAACAACACAAGTTTTTTTTTCTCCCCAGTAACTTAAGGGAAATAAAGAGACCTTAATGTTGCCAGGAATGTCTTGGAGATATTCCCAAGCTTCATCACAGCCATAAAACCAGCAAATTCCCAGTGCAGGACACCTTGAGTGAGACTGCCACATTTGTCACCATATTATAATTGTTAACAGGACTGGCATTGTACCGAACCACTTATTGCAGCAGGTAACACCACAGTGTCTTTCTGGGGGTGCTGGGAGGGCACTGCTCTGGTGTACATCACTGTTTGACTGACTTTGGATGTCTTTCCCCTGAACACAAGATGCTGTTTTGATAGTGACTGTGGCTTTGCATGCAGCCAACAAGTTTTGATGAATAAGCTTCATGAAATTGGATACGCTTCAAAAGCTTCTGTAAAAGTTTTTTTGAGAGAGGCAAGATATTTTGTGTGAAACAAGGGCAAATCATTTAACATGTTTTGGTTTTTTTAACGGCAGCCTAGATGGAGGCTTCAGAAAAATGAAAAGGACACCTTTATATGAGTGCTAGCCATTTTCTATTGACCTCTGGATATTTCAGTCCTGCTTTGGAAAAATAATAATAACTATTTTTATGATTTCTTTCTCAAGTGGCTTTTTATTTAAACAGATGCTTTCATTTGTAAGATGGAGATCTTTATTTTCAATAAATGCCAGGCTCTAGTGAAGAGAAAATGCAAATCTCAAATCACTCATCTCCTCTTTCTTGCAAACACAAAAATCTTTTGTTCCTAAACAGAAATTAAGTGGTAGAGAAAAAAAATCCCAACCTCATGACTTGAAAGAAAATGTGGCAATACTTATCAAGCTTTCCCTCTCTTTCCTTAGTATTTAGAAGGCTCAATTATATTTTCTTGTTGGCATTAAGATTCTCAATTAAGCAGTTGTCTGCTTACTTTGAATAACTGAAAGACTGTGCCAGAAAAAGGAGCAGAGAGAGAAAGAGAAAGAGAGAGAGAGAGAGAGGGAGAAGATAGAAACTCATTACCTCTTGCAAACTGCTAATCATTGTAAACAGCCACAGAGGCCAAAGGAGACTGCAGAAAATTACTATCAAGCGTGAAGGAATAAAAAATACCCTAGACTATATTACTGAAGGAAAAAAAACCCAAAAACTAGAAAAAAAGGAAAAAAAGGTAAAGAAATCTTCATGGTACTAAAGCAACTAGACTGGAAAGAGTAATGCAAATGAAGCACAGTAAGGGGTCCTGGTAAGTCCTGTAAGCAAAAAAACATAAAGGAAGATAGGAAATGATGAAACAAATGGATTTTATCATTATGTTCTGAATATATCAGCATCACATGTGTCTCTGTATCAGAGTGCTCTTGGTCTTTTATTAGCAGGGCTTGTTTTTATTTAATTAAAACAAAAATTAATGTCACTTCCCCATTTATTCCTCCTCTCCTTCCTCTGCTGGCTGTGAGCTGTGGCATGAGGAGAAGCTCTGCTTCCCAACCAACTGGCAGTGAGCCTGTCTGCTGAGTCAAACAGCCAGAAAGCACCAGCCTGGCCACCTTGGAGAGGATGGCAATGACTTTCAGCTCTGGCTTTGACCTCCATCTCAAACTCTTTGCCCAGAGCCATGTTCTTGAGGATGAATCAATGGCAAGGATTACAAAAGAGGCTTGGTTGGATGCAGTTAGAAAGCTCCAGGCGTTGAAAGTAATATCAAAGTAGCAGCTTCTGCAGGCCCTGTTTCATGAATTCTTCACAACACTGGCCCCAGTGGTCCCAGAGCCATTTAAGGGGTTTATTGCTTGCTTGGCAGCCCAGGCTAAAGCTGTGTTGCTACCAAGTGAATTACATGCTAAATATTAGCACTGTAGCTAAGAAAGCTTTCCCTCTCTGGTTTTACCTCTATCAATATTAAAGATAAAAGTAAATCTCTGGATGGGAATATAGCTGCTAGAGTTCAGCAAAGAGACCTGCTGAATCAGAATAGCATAATTTAAGGACTTTATATTTCACAAGAAAGAAAAAAAAAAAAAAGAAGTATCTGTGCAAACAAGAGAAAAAATTCATTTTGCTAAAGAATGATTTAGAAAAGGAGTCTCAGATTGCAGAGAAATTGTGTTATGCAGCCCAAGAAATTTTTTTTCCTAGGTGTGTTTATATGTTTTTATATTTAGAATTAACTTTCATTCAGGACTTTCTTTTGATTAGATTCTGGGCTCGAACATGCTAAGCTGATGTAAATTAATGCAAACAATATTTGATGTCCTCAAAACCACAAAAGAAACATTTCCACTGTCTAAGAAAACCCTGGAAGTGTACATTAAAATTTATGTTAAGAGTAAGCTACATTTCCAGAGGGAGTTTCTTCGGTTTCATATCCAAACCCTTGTGTGTACAGGTGTTATTAATGCATACGAAAGCTAGAAATAGTCTCTGGTTTGGGCTCAGTGGCAAGACATAGTAATCTTTGCTTTTTATGAGAATTTATTTGATCACTTTGTGTTTTAAGAAGAAAATTTTTTATTTAAAAACAGCCTTACCAGCTTTGACACAAAGTTCCAGCCCAATCAGTGTCTGACTTTGACTCAGCTTAAGGCAGCAACGGGTTACGTAAGACTCTTAGCCTCTCCTTAGCATCTGTGCTACCCTACTGGTTGTGCCAACTCCTGTTGATTCTGGATAATTCTCTATTTAAAATCCTGGATGTGCAAAACCCAACTCTAGCCAAAGCAAAAGTCTCTCCAATTCCTTCCTCTTGCTCTCCTGAAAGTGGCTTTATTGCTGTATCTGCCATGATTGCTGGGACTGGTGCACAGAGGATGGATGAGTGGTGTCCTGTGAAGAGGTGTGATTAATTTTCCATGGTGTCATTTTGAATGGGTGTATATATGTGGGTCCCATGTGAGACTAATTTCTGCTGTGAGGAAGGAATTTTCTGAAGATTTTTTGAATCTATAGGAGTTAAATATGTAGCAAATATATTTGCCTTCTCTGTTTGTCATGGAAAAACTAGTTTCTAAGTTGTAGGTTAGGAGAAGAGTTTTCTTGTGAAGTTTCTTCCATTAAACTGTGTTCTGTGCAATGCTGAGCACTTTCCACCACTGGAGTCATGCTGGGATCTAGCCACACTCAGCAGCTCACCATGATAAGGTTTAATCAGTGAGAACATGAATGATAGATACTTGCTGACACTATGTGTGAGGATCATGTGTGGCAAGATAAAGTCAAGCAAACACACTGTATACATGCACTTTATGTTACTATTTTAAAAAATATAAGCATCCTGGCTACTGTTCAGACCTGTTGCTACTGGATACAGGATCTGTTGAGCCCCAGCATCAGGATCGTGCCCAATGTTCTTGTGAAGACCAAATTATCTTGTGACGTTCAACCTAGATCCCTTGTGAGGGCTTGAGGAAGAAATATCTCTTGTGAACATTTTATTCTGTATCATCTGGTAGTTATTATTGTGTAATCCCTCAGGCAAAAGGTGAAAGGATTTAAATGAAGCCATTATCATTACAGAGTAAAGGGAGAGCAGCAGTTAGACTTACTTCAATTCTCAAATTTCTGCTTATGGGAAAAATGCACACGGCTTAAAAAGCTGAGCATGTCTGTGGTTTGGTGTTATTTTTTATACCAGAGACTGTTCATTATTCTTTTAGAAGGCAATTGATGTAATTTTATAATGAGAAGGAATAGAAAAGGAGGGCATTCTGAGGCGGCGCTTTTTGGTCAAGCTGGGTTCTGCACTCCCTGTGGGTCTGCGTTGCCATTCTAGGACTTCAGGTGAGTGCTTTCCTCTCAGCTCACATATATGTTGATTTAATGAAAACCATAAGAGGTTCATTCACAAAGTGTTCAGTTTTAGGCCAAGTTTAACAAATGCTGGACCTGACACTTTCCTTTGGCTGACTTAGCTTTCTGTTAACACAAACCTACTGTGTTCACTGCGTATCAAAACCATGATTCAGAAGGCTCCTTGGACATATACCCGGTTCAGGAGTGCTAATAGCATATATACCTGACCCCAAAGTGCATTTTCTAGCCCACATCACTTTCCTTTGCCCTTCATTTTCACCTCTACTTTCTTATCCTATTGTCCCTATTATGTTCTGCGGCTCATTTCAGAAATGTTTTGAAATGGAGCACTTTTTTACCAGTCCCAAAAGGAGTAAGGAAATGAGAAAAGTACAACTCCATTTTCTAGTTGTTCAATATTTGACTGTGATTCTGTAGCCTAACATCCTCTTTCCTGGGAAAAGCAGAAAAAAAAAATCAGAACATGACTATGTGCCATCAAACATTGTAAGGGTAATCTGCTGCCTCATTCTGACTCTTAATATGTCCTTTTTTTTTTCTGGCTCTGCTAATGTCATCAGTTTTTTATTGGTGGTACAGATTTGCCTTTACATCTTGGTATTTACATGGCCTCTGTTCTCATGTGCCCCTTGCAGCGGTTATTGTTTGCTGAGCACAACATCCCGACAAAAGGAGAACAACGATGCTATGCAACAGCAGTGAGCAATCAAACAACTCTTGGCAAAATCCCCGAGCAAGAAAATGTCGATGGAAATGATGAACAGGTTGATTTCCAGCATGTTGGAAGTGAAGTGTCATGGCTTTGTTTTGGAGAGGTGAGTCAGAGAGCCTATGCAGCTGATCCTCTCAGTCACTGTGCACGTTTAACTGGTGACGTATTAAAACACAGATGAGAGTACATAGTTCAGATCCACTCTTTTAACCAGCACACAGCACATTACAAATCACCACGGGTATGACTGACACTTTCCACGACCCAGTTACTTGACAGTTATCTTTCTTTGTGTTACCTATCTCAAGTTACATAATCAAGACATATTTCTAAAATATTGTATTGTGTTTTTCTAAAAGAAGTCTTGCTGAAGAGATGTGCAACCTTGCCAGGGATCTGCTTTATGTAAACCTTAACCTGACAATTCAGCCTCAACATTTCAGAGCTGGTAATTATTTTCCTTTAAAAAGAAAAAAAAACCCAACCAAACAAGAAAAGTCATAATGGTCTTCAAGATAGTGACATATAGCCTGTCAGGTAGTAACAGGACTAGGGGGAATGGAGCAAAGCTGGAGGTGGGCAGATTCAGATTGGATGTGAGGAGGAAGTTCTTCACCATGAGAGTGGTGAGGCCCAAGGGGGTGGTTGGGGCCACATCCCTGGAGGTGTTTGCAGCCAGGCTGGATGAGGCTCTGTCCAGCCTAATCTAGGGTAGGGTGTCCCTGGGCATGGCAGGGGGGGTTGGAACTTGATGATCCTTGTGGTCCCTTTCAACCCTGACTGATTGTATGATTCTATAAGTTTCTGTTCTGATATGGAGTGAAGTACTACAAAGAAGCAGAGTGACCTTTTAACCTTTCAAAAAGGTTGCTCTTTTCTTTCCAGATTGGAAGCTTTCCACCAGTAGTAATAATCTGGGCTGGGATTGTTTGCATTAGATCATGCAAGAGCAGAACAGAAATACTATGATAGCAGAAGTATAGTTGTGTATTCTTTGGCACAGTTCATAGAATCGTAGAATGCAATGGGTTGGAAAGAACCTTTAAAGGTCATCTTGTCCAATGACCCTGCAGTAAGCAGGGGTGTTCTCAACTAGATCAGGCAGTTCAGAGCTCCATTAAGCCTGACCTTGAATGTTTCCAGGGATGAGACCTCCACCACCTCCCTGGGCAACCAGTTGCCGTGTTCCACCACCTTCATAGTAAAGAACTTCTTCCTTGTGTCCAATCTAAATCTACCCTTTTCTTGTTTAAAAACATTGACCCTTGCTACAGGCCTTCTTAAACAGTACTGGCCCAGCTTTCTTGTAGGCTCCCTTTAAGAGGTGTAAGGCTGCTATTAAGGTCCTCCTGCAGCCTTCTCTTCTCCAGGTGGAGCAACCCAAACCCTCTTGGGCTGTCTTTGTAAAGAGGTGCTCCTGCTCTCTCATTATTTTTGTGGCACTCTTCTAGACCCGCTCCATTAAGTCCATAGCATCACAGAATGGCTTAGATTGAAAGGGACCTCTGAATGTCACCTAGTCCAACACCTCTACAGTCAGCAGGGACATCCTCCATTACATCAGGTTGCCCAGAGCCCTGTGAAGCTGGACCTTGAATGCCTTCAAAGGGTAATCCTCCTCCCACACAAACCCAAAGCGGTAACAGCAACTGCCCACTCGGAGGAGAGAGCGAGCACAAGAGCGGACAGTGAGACTGAGCAGTCTGCTGTTTGTGTAGGAGATACAGGGATAGGGAATAAAATGACAGACTGCAATATCCTGTGGCTCTCTCTGGGATGGCCTCTTTGGCCTCCTGGGACTTTCTGGTCCTCTGGAGGAATTTCTCTCTATGGTTATACCAATTAACTCTAAATGTTCAATGATTTCTGCCTTGTTAAGAGCACACTGGGCATTCAGGTAACCGTGTAACTCACAGTGTTACAGACTTTCTCATACCTTTCTTCAGGACTGAGGCACTGTGCTAGAAATCTTACCATAGATAAATGTTTCTGTTTACGAAAAATTCTGTAATAGAGCCTGAGGTAGTAAACAAATTTGTGGCAGACCCAAGATGCTTCGTGTTCACTTAAAAAAAAAAAAAAGAATTGCCTTATTTTGAACATAACAATCCAGGTGTTCAGAGAGTACTCAAGAAATTTATGTCAGATAATAATTTGCTATGGCACATCTTAACCTCAACTGTAATAGAGATACTCTGGAGACTAATCTACCATTTTCATCCCTTATAAAAAGATAATAATCAACTAAACTAGGCAAAGAAGAACAGTGTGAGCCATTTCTTTTCCCTCAATTTGGTAAAAAGCAGTAGGAGCCTAGGCAGCCAACCTCATTTTAATATCTACCACTGAACTTTGGGGTTTTATGAAATGTTTTTTCTGTCTGTGTTCTTTCTGCTCAGTTCATCACTTAGACTAGATATAGTTGATAATAGAGTTTAAGCAGTTTATGAAAACTATTCATAGAATGGTTTAGGTTGGAAAGGAACTTCAAGACTATCTAGTTCCAATGCCCCTGCCATGGGCAGGGACACCTCCCACTAGACCAGGTTGCTCAAGCCCTCATCCAACTTGGCCTCCTCCTGTCCTTACAGAAGTGCTCCAGCCCTCTGATCATCTTCGTGGCCCTCCTCTGCACCTGCTCCTTCAGGTCGATGTCCCTCTTATGTTGGGGGGCACCAGACCTGGACACAGTACTCCAGATGGGGTCTCATGAGAGGAGAATAGAGGGGCAGAATCACCTGTCTCATTCTTCTGGTCGCATTTTTGATACAGATGAGGATACAGTTGGCTTTCTGGGATGTAAGCACACATTGCCAGCTCATGTTGTGTTTTTTCAGCAGCTGAGACCCTCAAGTCCTTCTCCTCAAGACTCCTCTCAAGCCACTCCACATCCAGCCTGTATTTATGCTTGGGATTGCCCTGACTCAGGTGCAGGCTCTTAAACTTGGCCTTGTTGAACTTCTTGAGGTTGGCTTGGACCCACCTCTCAAGCCTGTCCAGGTCCCTCTGAATGGCATCCCTGCCTTCCAGTCTGTCTGCTGGACCACACAGCTTGGTATCATCCACAAACTTGCAGAGGGCGCACTCAGTTCCACTGTCCATATTGCTGACAAAGATATTAAACAGTACTCATCCCCTTACTAACCTCTGAGGGTTGCCACTCGTCACTGATCTTATTTGGATATTGAGCCGTTGATCACAACATTCTCAGTGTGGCCACCCAGGCAGTTCTTTGTCCAGCAAATAGTACACCTCTCAAGTTCATATTTTTCCAATTTGGTGACCAAGATGTCACATTGGACAGTGTCAAATGCTGTTCTGATTATCTGCATGTCAGCTTATTAGTTTTGCTCAGATATGTCCAGCTGACATGATGGGAACCTTCCATGCCTTCTTCTACCCAGGTGTAATTTAGAACCAGAATAGTATCATAGGCTTGTCTTTGAGTATATTGAATGACTTCTCTGAATCCATCCAGTATGATCCCACTTAATCTGCAATCAATAGAGTTACAGATTGGTAATTACTCATTAGAATGGCTCCATCTGCACTGAGATTTGCACATATCAATTTATCATTTCATTTTCCTGCGTGCCAAGAGGAATACATTTACCTTTCTGAAGCATCATTTTCAAAGACTAGGTTAATATGAATTTAATTCATTTTAAGTGTAAACTAAATTAAATGTCTCCAAGAAAATAAAGAATCAGAGAGACTTGTGATGAAATCCAATCGTATTCCTGCTGTTTCAGCAGTAGAGCTTTATCATATATGCAGCAAACAATATTGCTTTCTTCTGTCCACTGGGGAGAATGTCACTCTCCTTAGCTAGGAGAAAATTACTAGAGCAACCAGCAAATATTTCAACTGTTAAGTTTTGATGCCAGGATTCTTATCCACCTGGTCAGGAAGGGATAGACATATACAGACATAGATAATCTATATGTATATTGATTTTTGTCTATCTGTCTAGATCTGTCTATATATGTCTCTATAGATAGACATCTACAGATATCTAGACAGGCAGATATTTGGTTGGACTCAGTGATCTCAGAGGTCTTTCTCAACCAAAAAGGCTCTATGATTCTATACTTTCAGAAATGTGTATTCACATATGTAGATAGATCTAAAGAATCTCTGCAGAACTGCCAGAGCAGGATCTCTATACCAAATCATACAGGAACACATGCTAGATTTTGCCTACTCCTCAAGCCTACTGTTGTGGGGGGAAAAAATATCAGTTATGGGGCTATGCAAGCACTGCTCAGCAGTAACTACTGAGCAGCTACCACTACAAAATACAGCACTACAAAAGGTGCTGTGGGGAGAACCAGCTCCGTCTTAGCCAAACCAAATACACCCTGACAGAGCAATTTTCACAACAGTCTCCTCTCATCTCTCTTTCCCTCTCCGTAACGTGCCATGATAGTTAGCATGAACCCTACAGAATTGTTGACACTTTATGCTTTGTTCTGAATGACAGCTGATGACTATAATGTACCTGTCTCCTAATTATATGAGATTCTTTTCAGGCATCTGAGAGTTGTGCAGCATTTGGTTATTAAACCCAACTGGTTGAGTTAGAGAACAGAAATCTGATGTTTTCCCATTCCTCCTGTGTGCACATAGCACCATCCTTGGCACTAATTGGAGATGTGCATGCAGATGTGATTGCCAGAGTGACTGCTGGCTGTATGTTTCTGTTATTCATAATGATGGAAAATGGAAATCCTTGCAGCTTTCACTGATACAGTGTAGGCTTCATCCTTCTGAAACGGAAAGTGTCAAAGCAGTGAATTATTTATTTAATACTGTTTTGTCAAAGAAATGATGGTCTCTAGTACAGTGAGGGAACAGACTTTCAGTGGAAAAAAAAAATTAAGAGTGTTTGAAGAGCTATTGGTGCTAAACAACCCTAGAGCATATATAAAATACTACACACAGCTGGCTTAGCGAACATACAGATACGATTTATGAGTTCTGTGGTTTACTGCACATTTTGCAGACATGCCTGTCTCCTCTCTACATCTGCTAGTTTGCTTGGTTGTCCTCTTCTCTTCCTTGTGTACAAAAACATCTGATCAATGTAGTCGTAATACTGGCTTTGTAGTTGAAATCCTCAGACTGCAGATTGCAGTTTGCATCTCTCTCCTGAATATAGTTTGGTCTTGTCACTGCAGTGCTGCAATGGTTCTTCCTTACTGCATTTGTCTTCCAGTGTGGTGAAGAACAGTGGTTAAAGCATTGGAAGGGTTTGTTTTTTTTTTTTTTGTGAGACCCAGTGCAATTTCTAATTGTTCACACAAAATTCTGTGTAGACAGAAGCTTTACATTAAGAATATTTACAATATTAGATGATGCTTAATATAGTAAGTAACTATCTGTGACCCATGTACTGTTACTTGGCTCCTTAATAATCATCTTCAGTGACCTCATAAAAGATGTTTTTCAGCAAACTGAAGTATCTAATTTTTTTTCTGAGGAATATATTTAGCCCTCTGCATGCTTGGTACGTGACAATAATTAGTGAGAGAGGATGCCTATATGTGCAGGTCAAAGGCTAAGAGACAAGAGCAGTATGAAAGCACTCTTTCCCACCTACGTGAGCAAGGCAGTACACTCATCTAACTGGAAATGAGCTCTATCCATTTGTTTAATGAAGACTCAAGAAAAAAAAAAAGAAATTTATATCCATCTAATTAATTTAAAAATCCTATAATTAAAAGTTCGCTAAAAGTGATCTAATTTGGGAAAGCAGTAATCGATACGCAAGATCAGCTAGAGTGCAGCCAAAGATACCATCCAAACCTACTGAAGATAAGAAACCCCACAGGAATATCTCCCAACAGAATTTAGATAATGCCTCCTGGTGCTGAAATCAGTGACACTGCTTTGTTTGGCTGTAACTTAGGAAAGATTACCATGCAGTTATCAACAAATTAGGCTTTCAGTAATAAATAGTGCTTTGGAGTAATGAATTCTGCTCAGGATCAATGCATCCTTTCTCTGTGGGGTGCAGAGTGAAAAAAAAAAAGAATGAAAGTTATCCTGTACCAGGCATGGACTATTGAAAAGATACCTTGGAAGCTATACTACTTCCCCAAAACTTACACAGTTAAAGCTGAATATATATGATGGATTGAGGTTAAGTGAATGTGGTATAAATATTTATATTACACGTTCACACAATAAATTTTTTATATAGTACATGGGCGAAGTGTTCTGATAGAGAACATTCTACCATAAGGTACTTTTCATGATAGAGCAGAAAGTGTAGCCTTTTTCAAGTTTAAATGTTATTACCTTTCAGCCAAATGCAGACAGTGCATAGTGTAGTTGTTGTGGGGTTATGTGGAGGGCATTTTTTTAGAGCTGATCTAAAGCTACATCAGGCAAAAGTAAAAAACCACTAAATTCTATGTCGAGTCTTCTACCAGAATAATGACCTGTGGCAACTCCAGACAGAGATTAATTTTTAATGTCTGATGCTCTACAGCTAAATAATATCCCCAAGTTATCTTAACTATCTGCAGTTACATTAATCAAATATTGATGACCATGACTTTGGACTTGAAAATACGATGGAGGAACTGGCAAAGAGATTGCATGTGAATGGACAAATTCATTGTAATGTCACTGAATATCTAGGGAGTGGAGTTCAAGTTGATTTATTACAACATTGTTTATCATTTTTCCTTGCCACTGCTCAGACTTAGGCTAAAGTAATCTCATTGTGATCTCCAGTCAAGTAGTGAGAGTGACACTGCTACTTCATAGATACATTTTTTATGCATCTTTTACTGCTGCTAGGTAACACAGCTTTTCAAGACTGTCAGCTCTGTTGCTATATACCTGTCAGTGTCCAGAGCTGTGAGACTGCAGCAGAAGCATATCTTGAAAATTTCATCAATAGGAAGCATGTGTCTACTTGCAAGATAATATAGGCTGCATCATACAGACAGTGCATGCACTCAGAAGACCTGAGGCAGACCCCTGGGCAGGCTGGAGACTTGGTCAGAATGAACCTCATGAAATTCAATAAAGGCAAGTGTAGAGTCTTGCACCTAGGCAGGAATATCCCCATGTGTACAGGTTAAGGATTGACCTACTTGAAAGCAACTCTGTTGAGAGGCAAGTGAGAGTGTTGGTGGAGAACACTCCATCTCCCTCTTGGTTCCGTGTGATGTACAGAGGTGTTAATACATCCCTGCATGCTGCTGTGGCTCTAGTGTAGGGCACTGAGTTTCAATTTAAGCAAAGAGGCTATCAGGACCTGGTTATCCTCTACCAACCCTGGTCATCAGGATGGGTCATGCTAAGATTCAAATAACCCCCCTGCAGTAAATAAAGGCAAACTGATGTCGAATGGCTGATGAATTGGGTTTATTAGATAGGAACAGAGAAGAGGTAAAATGGAAATACAAAGGAGAGGGAAAAACAGAGAAAGAAAGAGAGAGAGAGACAGTATCAAGCAGCAAAGGATGTGACATCACCATTCCCTGGATTCAGCTTGTGGAATATCACAGAACCAGGCTCAAGTTCTTGGTGGCAGGTGGGGCAGACTATGAAAAGGGAGGCCCTTCAAGGCAGCAGTGGTGGCAATGGAGCAGCACAGAATTGGCAGAGTAGTGTGGGTGGAGAGAGGTGTCCAGGCCATGCAGACAATGAAGAGTGGTGGTGGGAGCTGTTTGAAACAAAGCAATTGGTATTTCACAGAGGATGACTACACTTCTGTACACTTAGACCTCTTGCTCTTTGCCAGCTTGCTTGTATGGTAAAGGCTCCCCAGAACCTGTGCTGTATGGAGAGAAGTCCTACACTCCAGCTCTCAGTTTAAGTAGGTGCCTGGCTGCTGGGCAAGGGGCAGGCAGCCAGAGGCAGCTGCTGGGCAGGGATGGGATGAAACAGAAGGAGCTAGGAGTGGCTGGGATGGGACTCTGACTCACCCATCGCACCTGAGCATAATAAAAGTCAGCAGCAGTGGATGGCAACATAAGAGGTATTTTTCCCTTATGAGTAATAAATGAGCATGTGGCTTATGAAAGAAACTTTAGAGGAGGAACAGTAATGGAAGGCACACATCCAGTAGTGTTTACTGAGAAAATTAAGGGAATAAAGACCTGAAGAATATCATAATGTTGGTTTCTCATAAATAAAAAGCAAAATGAATTTGTTTTGTTTTTTAATCCAGAAAAAAAGGCAGCTGAGAGAAAAGGGCTGTGTCTCCTCTGCACTTGTGTGTGATTCCGGAGGGCAGCTCAAGCCAGTGGCAGGTGGTGATGTGTTCTCTTTTGTATCACAGGCCCTGCCAGTGTGGGCAGGTGCAAAACTCTTCTGTGTGGGTTCTGATATTTCCCTCACAAAGAGCCCCTTTCTTATTACGGTCTGCAGTTACTGTTTTTCTTTCTGATTAAAGTATACTCTTGGGAATACAGGCTATTTGTGCTGCGCTCTTAATAACCTTTCTACTGCACAGTGGGGGTGAAATGTCAAGACTGATAAATACTCTGAAGTGAACCCCCAAAAGGCAGGCTGGATACTGCATCATTATTTTCACCATCCAGGGTAGTCTGGCCAAGCCTTTCGAGTATTGATTCATATAACTTCACTATAACATATGTAGGTATGAGTGTGTGAATGTTTGTCCAATGTTGTAGCTATTTCTTTAAAAATTTAGAATGTCTCATGTTCCTTACCTTAAATGAGGTGCATTTGTAAGAATTCAAAATTGCAAAGCTTTTCATATTGCTGGGACTTTTTTCTTACTCCCATTGAGAGGATAACATTTTCTCAACAATCAAGCATTTTTTTTTCTCAGCAGTTCGATTTTTAATGAATGTGAGGGGTAGATTTCTTCTTGCACTGGAGGGAGGTGTCTTAGTAATTGTTAGCATTTTTACTTCTCCATTTCAATGTAAAATGGAGAAGATAAGAGGCAGGGAAAGGAAAAAAATAGGTGGTGGGTAAGGAATGGAGCGGAAAAGAAAGCCAACACAAATTAATTAGGACTTAAAATTGAAAAGAAAGATTATTTCTTGGACTAATTTTGGAGGTGGGCTGTATAGACAAACTGAAAAAAAATGGTTGGAATGTTTAGCTACTGTCACACTGCTAATGGCACTTTAACTGTAAGGCTGTAACATACCTGATGCTTATTTTTGTTTTCTCTGCTAACAATGAAACTAAGTGATCAGTTGCTGGACCTGGCTTACTTTTGTCTTATTTACTTAGCATAAAGTAAATTTCATCGAGAGCCACAGGTTTGGTAAACTTGTGCCATTTACCCATCTCTCAGATATGAATAAAGCACTGAGAATAAGCTTTATGGAGATTAGACATTGTTACTTAATGCAGCAGTCTGGAAAGTCTTTAAAATAACTACAGACTGTTAAGTCAGATCAGATAGTATAATCTACAAAGTAAGAGCAAAAGCTTAGTCTTTCAGGAAAGGGGCATGGCTTATCCAAAGGGAAATCCTGTCTCAGTAGCCTGCTGAAGCTCTTGGAAAGCATCAATGAGCATGCCAGTAAGCACAGGTATAAAGGATTTCTCTGGGGGCATACTGTGGAGTTTCCATAAGTTGTTAAGGTTCCCCAGCAGAAGTTATTGTGGAAACTAAGTGGCTGTACATTTGAAGAAAGCATCATTTCTGGAGTGAAACTTGGTGAGAGGACAGAAAGTGATTAACTGTTGTTAAAGGTGACCTTTCTGGACTGTAGGCAGGTTTCTTACTCAGGAGCAGTGCCAAACCAAATTTGGTTCAGCACCTTCATCAATGAGGTGATGGTGGGAAATTCACACTGCAATCTCCAAGGCTGCAGCTGGCACTAAGCCAAATACCAAATGCCATGCTCATGGCAAGGAACTTCAGAAGGACCTCAAAAAACAAAGTGTGAGGCTTAAAAGGCGACACAGGAGTGTTAATGCAGATAAAAATGAATTAATGCATCTGGAAAAAAAAACCAACAACAAAACAAAAAACTAATCCAGATAGGCTTAGTGCATGATGTTAGATGTAGAGATGATAGGAATGTCTCAGGAAAGACATCATAGGCTCAGCTTGCAGCAGGATCTGAAAAACGTTGGGCATTGTCAGGAAGGAAGATGGAGGCAATTGTCTAAAAGCTTAACGGACTTACATCTTGAATGTGCTATACACTTCTGGTCTCCACATCTCAAGGATATTGTGCAGCTGGTGTGGAGGAGGGCGACACAGTGTTTGCAAAGCTGGAGCAGCTGCTTTACCAGGAGATACTAAAAAGTTTGGAACTGTTCAGTCTGAAGAGACAGCTGGGTGTAGGGAGGATGTAATCAAGGTTTATGTAATAAAAGCTAGTGGACAAGGCAAATACAGAACTGCTCTTCACTGCAGTCCGTAACCACCAGGCTTGAGAACATTTAAAGCTAGTAGGAGATTGGTTTAAGATAAACAAAAAGACATCTTTACACAGGATGTGAGGTTTTGCAACCTGTTGCCATTTGAGCTATGAAGGCAGAAAGTATCACTAGGTTCATGAAAGAATTAGAGGAATTAATGGACAGCAGATCTCTACTAAGTGGAGTAGTCATTAATGTGTTCTGGAACACTCTTAAGACAGGCTTTCTGGATACTCAGGGAGTGCAAGAAGAACAGATGACCAAAAGTGGCCAACCTCATATATTTTCCTAAATTGCACTGACCTTTTGACGGTGTTGGTCATAGAGTCCAGGTTGGAAGTGACCCCAAAGATCACCTGATCTAACCTTTCTAGGCAATAGTGAAGTTTAAATGAGATGGTCCAACACCCTATCAAAGTGAGTCTTAAAGCTGTCCAGTGCAGGGGAATCCACTACTTCCCTTGGGACATTATTCTAGTATCTAACTCTTCTCATAGTGAAAAATTTTCCTCTGGAGTTGAAGCTCTATCCATCATTAGCTTTACCCGGGAAGTGTTTTTATCTTTTTTGGAAGTAAAAATAACAAGATATAATTAGGATATAAGGAATTTTTAGAAGTTAATTTTTTTTTTTTTTTTTTCCCCCCTGGTCTAATGGCCCACATTTTTAATGTCGAAGTGGCAGCAATTATAGAAAACTAATATGTTAACTTTGGCTGTGTTTTCTCAAGAAACAATACTTCCATGTTGTTTCTATCAGCAAAACTCTTTCCAGATGTTTTCTGTGAGATTTATGCTATCCCAGACCACATCAAGTTGCATTTGGAAAAAGCCCTTCCTAGTTTTGAATGTGACCCAGAATCAAAACCCAAGGAGATTCAAAGCTTGAGCTTTTCCTTCAACCTTGAATTTCAGGGACAAAAGCTTTTCAGTTTTAAGGTTATGGTTCAGACTAATTTCCACTGAACTGCTTCTAGTCACTCTTAAAATTTAATTGAGGGTAGTTTAACACAAAGTTCTCCCTCATTCAGAACACCTCTTGTTTATTTTAACTTTCCTATTAGAAGGAAAACAATATGCAACTGATGATATGGCAACCACAACATCAGCTAAGGTTTATAACACTATCCAAGCATTTCATAATAGAACTTTTCTCTTGCTGCTGTTCATGCTTGTAGCAAAATTCCAAGAGCATCCAGAAACACAGAATGGGGTCCTGAGTTGTTAGTAAAGTTGAAGCAAAAAGGAAATAAGTGTGAAGAAAGATACCAAGGTGACTTTGGGTCTTCGATGAGCAGCTTATCATAGTGCATGGAGAAAGCTCAAATACATAGTGGGCATAGAGAAGGCATCAGGTCTGACTGGATCGTGACAATATGACACTAGAGGACTATCTGAACCTCACAGCTCACCACAATCAGAATTTAGCAATTTCAACTTAAAAAGAGGTGCTAGGAACATTATCCTCTAGCAGCATTGTCTAATGGCGAGCCAAAGCTGAAAACCTACAAGAGGCTGTGAGTCCCCCAGAATGCTAAGACAGTGCAAGTTGAGATTTTGTTAAATGACCTGAGCACTTGGGCATAAGAAGTGAGAGTTCACTAAAAAGGATGAGGAGATGTCTATATGTAGTCCTAAATCAAACTCACCTGTGCAGTTGTCTATCCACTTAATTGGTCAGAGATATACATAGATGCTTGGGATTCTGTATATTGTGGGAAGATGTTTCTGGCAGGCACACTTACCTTGACACTCAGGCTCTAAGACTGTCAGTAGGAAGACAATGCTTTTAAAATACCACAGTCCTTTTGGAAAGTAGCTATCACGAAGTAACTCTTTGTCATTTAAGACAGATTGTCTGAGATGCTTCTCTTTGTAAATGTCTAGAAGGTGCATTTATCACAGGCTGAAAAGTGTTGTGCACACACATACCCCCGTCAGGGTAGTACAGGCCAGGGGCTCATGTATGAGCAACACAAACAACATTGTGAAACTGGAAGTAGAAAAATCTTAGCTCTAGAAATGTTCACGAGCCTTTCTGCTATGAGAGATGTTCCTTATCACCTGTTATGCATAGTATCAGATTCCATCGTTTTCCCTGAAAGCTTTGGCATTTTCCCTGTTCAGAGTTGGACGTTGCCCTTTGGAAGCCCAATCACACTTCACCCTCCTATTTATCTTCCACAAACTCTCTGACTCTTGCATTGTGCAAAACATGTTCTGTGTGTGTACAAAGCCCACACTGAAATAGTTTGGTAGAAATAACTGGAGTATGTGGGCTGATAAATGGATGTCTCAGAAAGCTAAGAGGTCCGCAGACTTGAAGTGATGCTCAATCTTACTGTTCACCAGCTTTGGATGAGATTCAACTTTGGCGTAGTAAAAGCTCACACATGCCCAATGCCCTGTTAAAAGACTTTAAACTGAGTGCAGCACATAGACCTCCTCCTGAATATGTCAGCTATGGCTACCTTAATTCACAGTAAAGCAGTTTTATTCTGCCTTATTCACCACGAGTCAACTTTATTAGATGTTTTAACAGATGAACTTTGTAACTACACCAGGTGAGAGCCTGGTGCATTTTGCTTTAGAAGAGAAGGAAATTCTTGCCATTAGATACATGACGCAAACTAGGAAACTGCTGGAGAGAAATTTAATCAGCCTCCAATAACCATCATCCCGCCTGGTTAATAGTGAATTGTTTAATTGTGAAATGTTTAATTAACTTTTGGGATTAGAGACACAAAATGTATACTTCTAATTGCTGTACTGACCAGGAGTAAGGCAGCTACAACTGGTTATGCAAAATCCTGAATAGTGGGTTGCAGTCAGGGTCTGGCGTTCTGAAGAATCTCGCATTGTAACGGAAAGATAGGAGTCCCTCCCTTTAGCCAATAGCCTTGAGTTAGGATGTAGGAAGACGGATGTGACGTTTTGTACACTATAAAAAGCACTGCTATGTTTTAATAAAGGCCATTTTGCCTTTTGCTATCCATCACATTGATGTTTGTAGCTGATGGTCCGAGCAGCCTGGGTTTGGCTGTTCGTGTTGCCCTTGAACCAGGTCGTCACGCCTTCCGAGAAAGGCAACAATAGTGCCAAATGGAGCTGAAGTTAAGAGGAAGCACAAATATCTACACCTCCTTGACCGTAGGCCAGAAGGTGCATATGAGGTTATATTTGTAAAATGTGAAAACATCTTGGTTTCTCAAATGGATATATATTTATTTTCCCTAGGATCTGAGGAAGGATCTGGCTGCTGGGCTAAGGCGTCTGTCTTCAGGTAGTGTAAAGTGATACAGTGATTTTCCTATGCAGAAAAAAAACCCACCCAAAACTCTTTCAGTATAATATGAAAGAGACTTGTGATGTCCTGTGTTCTTTAGGCTAATACTGGAATACCAGAGAGATCAAAGAATTGCTGTGTATTTTATCAACACGCCTATATTCTGAATCTATGAAATTCTATTTTCTCTTCTTCTTATTTGATTTATGATTTATTTTTCTCCCAGTATAAATCAGTTTCTGTTCTATGGATTCATGGCAGGTATTCCATCTTGTTTTTCAATGTACTATGTCTAGAACAAATACCTAGTCAGTCATGGATGTATAAAATATTAATCACATATGTTTGAAGGTATGTTGCTACAGCAAATATTATACTATGAGGAAAAATCAGCACATAGCAGGGCAGGAATATGAGAACAGTAGGAATTACAAAGCTATAACACACATTACTGCATTGTAATGATATTATTTCCCAACTATTCTAGTCCCCTGCTGACTAATTTTCAAGATAGAAGTCTTCACCAGGGATTTCATAAATTACTACAGCACAACAGATGCTTGCAATATGAAGACGCTGAGCAACCTGAAGAAAATATTTTTGAAAGGGAAAGTAGGCAAACATGCAAAATACCTTTTATTTGTGACTTACCAGATCCTCTCTCTTTTCTGTTCCAGTGTGATCTGCTCTGAGAGGCTGAACATAGAATCAGTCAGGGTTGGAAGTGACCACAAGAATTATTTAGCTCCAGCCCCACTGCCATGGGCTGGGACACCCTACCCTAGATCAGGCTGTCCAGAACCTCATCTAGCCTGGCTGCAAACACCTCCTGGGATGTGGCCCAAACCACCTCCTTGGGCAACCCATAAGTGACCTGAAAAATGGAGCTGAACATAGAGGAGCTCAGCCTAGGTAAGGAGGTTCGACCAGCACCTGTGGATGATGTTAGAGTACTTATCAACTCCCTATCCTGCCTGACCGGGGGGTCACCAGGCCCCCTGGCCTTTGATCCCCTCCACCATTCACCCAGTGCACACCATAGGGACTCACCGGTGATGACAGGACAAGGATCCCTCTGCCCAGATGGGCAAACTTGGGGCTTTTGCCATTCCTGGAGCCCATTAAAAAGGGAAGTGGGCAGGGAGGGCAAAGTGGTCACACCTGGGGTGTTCTGGGTTCGGGGGAAAAAAAAGGAGGAAATGCAGTGTGGGGTGTGAAAAGGGGGCAGATATGGTGGAAAAAGGGAGGTGATGCTGATGAAAGGAGGGAGGTGGAGAGGAAAAGGATGGAGATGGAGAAGAAAAGAGGGAGATGGGAGGAAAGAGGATATGGAGAGGAAAGGACAGAGATGGGGGAGAAGTGGGATTACAAAGGGGAAAAAAAACAACCCTGGATTGTAAAAAAAAGAATAAAAAAGAAAATATGATCCTGCTCTGGCAGGGAGATTGGACTAGATGATCTTTTGGGGTCCCCTCCAGCCTCTAACACTCTGTGATTCTGTGAAACTTGACCAGAGAAGGTTTCATAGAATCATAGAATGGTTTAGGTTAGAAGGGACCTCAAAGATCATCCAGTTCCAACACCCTGCCATAGGGACACATCTCCCACTAGAACAGGTCGCTCAAGGGCTCATCCAACCTGTCCTTGAACACCTTCAGGGAGGGAGCAACCACAGCTTCCCTGGGCAACCTGTGCCAGTGTCTCACCACCCTCACTGCAAACAACTTCCTCCTAACATCCATGTCCCCTCCTAACATAAATGTCCCCTTTTCCAGTTTAAACCCGTTTAGCCTCTTCCTGTCATTACAGGACCTTGTGAATAGTCCTTCCCCAGCCTTTCTGTAGGTCCCCTTCAGATACTGGAAGGCTACTCTAAGGTCTCCTGGAAGCCTTCTCTTCTCCAGGCTGAAGAACCCCAACTCAGCCTGTTCTCATAGCAGAGGTGCTCCAGCTCTCTGATCATCTTCGTGGCCCTCTTCTGGACTCTCTCCAACAGTTCCATGTCCTTCTTGTGTTGGGGGCTCCAGAACTGCACACAGTACTCCAGGTGGGGTCTGATGAGAGCAAAGGGGCAGAATCCTCTCCCTTGCCCTGCTGGCCACATTGCTCTTGATGCAGCCCAGCACACAGTTGCTGTCTGGGCTGCATGCCCACACTGCAGGCTCATGTTGAGCTTTTCATCACCCCAGACCCCCAAGTCCTTTTCCTCAGGGCCGCTCTCCAGGGCTGAGCAGAGATTAGCAAAACTCAGTCTAAGAAGAAATGCGTGTAAAGCTGCAGAGCAGGAAAGGTAGGAGAGCTAGCAGGAGGAGATATGGAAATGTAATTTCATCTTATATTACAAATCCAACTGGAAAATTTTTTAAACCAAAGCAGAAAAGACATCATCTCTGAGAGGACTGTAATTATCTGGGGGAGAAAAGAGTCTGCAAGTTATGGTCGAGTTCTCATCTGCAAAAAGAATGCAATGGTAAATGGAACTGATTGGGAATATGGACTGATGCACAGTGTGAAAGATGAGCTAGTTAGTCACAGGTACACTTAGCTGGTATCAAGGCTGCTAATCATCTGAGTGCATTAGTATTGCCTTCAGTGAGTG
>VWZI01010423.1:356575-375728 GCA_013396835.1 Psilopogon haemacephalus
TTTCTCTTTTTTTTCTCCTTTCTCCTTCCCTGAGTAGGTTTGCATAGCACTGCTTTAAAGCTCTGGGGACCTCAGAAGAAAGGAAGTCAGCTCATGGCCCCTTATCTGGGAGGCGTTGTGGGGCTATGGGAATAAAATGCAGCAAGCCTGATGCTGCTAATAAGGTCTGCTGGTGTGACTCAGAATAAAAGTGTCACTTGCAAAAAGAAATGTAGTGCAGCTTGAATAACTCTGTGTTAGACAGAAACCTTTGGGACCTCCTCCCAGCAGAACAAGTCTAATAGCACTGTCTGGGTAGAACAGGATTTGGAGATTACTATATTAGCCTCACCTACAACAGCAAGGAGAAATCATGCTTTAACATAATAAGAACATAGTGATACTTACCATCCTTGTGCTACTGCCTAAGGCAGGCATGAAACAGTAGTTATTCCACTCTGTTGTAAGAATGCTGTGCTTTCGTAGCAGACCTGAGAGTTATGCTCTTTAGAGAGCTGCCTTTTTAAGATTTTTTTCTTTTTTTTTTTTCTTTTAACTAATTTATGATAGTTTCATCCTCATCAACATTCCAGAGGCCATGATTCCCTCTGCAGTGTCCCGGTTACACCATACCTGCTCACAGATGAAGGGCTATCTTGCTAGGGGTTTTGTCTCTTGCAAAATCAGCTCTGCCCTCTTGTCTTACACCTTCCTTGAAGGAAAAAAAAAAAACCAATCACAACCTCCCAATAAAGCTATTTGGCTTGATTTATTTTGGAGAAACTCATATGACAATGTTTCATTTTCACGTTGAAATATTGTTGAAGAGAAAAATATTTCAGTTTCTTCCCCGCTTCCAGATACCTTGGTGAGCTGTTCTCCATCCAGAGAGGTGCATTAATTGCTCTTTCTTGTGAATTAATGAATCAAAGATTTGATCTTCAGCACCAGTTAACAACGAAATCCCTATGCTGACCTAAAATTGTGGTTTGTTTAATCACAGAGCTGCAGGACTTAATGAATCTCTATTTCAAGAGAGATTTCAGTGAGAAAGCTAAACAGGCGGGCAAGCAGGCATCCTTTGGGTCTTGTCAGTTCTGCTCCTAGTCGTGGCTAGACTCATTTCAGAGAATGCAGCATAGTAATGGTGATGGCCCAAGCTACCCTTGAAACACAAAGGAATGTCCTGGCATTTTTGTTTGTTTGTTGGGTTTTGTGGTTTGGCTTTTTTTTTTTTTTTTTTTTTTGTTTTTTTTTTTTTTTTTTTTTTGGTTTGTTTCTGTTTGTTCATTTGCTTGGGTTTTTTTTGTTTGTTGGTGGCTTTTTAATTTGTTGGTCTGTTCTCGTTGCAAAGAGCAACTAGTGAAACTATGACTAGGAAATCCTGAGAACAGGAATTCACAGCCAGCCTATAGAGCAATAGGACTGAGTTGTGAAGTAGGGGCAGCCTCTTGCCTTTCCTGATGGCTGTTATATAGGCCCCTTGACATGTGCAGAGCAGTGAGTGGAGACGTTGCCCAGGGTTATATTACTGTTTCAGTATGCTGAAAGATAATTCCTTTTGCTGTTGGGATGTGTGTATGTCATACACATAAGACAGCAACAAAAACATGGGGTTTTTTTCCCCTAAAAATTCCTCAAATAGCATTGTTAGGCTACAAGAAAAGAAGGTATTTGGTCTGTAGTTTGGGCAGAAATTATGTTATCATACTTTTGCATAATGAAATTATGAACTCTTTTAAAATAAGGAAGATTTACTTTTTTGAAGTGTAAAGATAGGGTGCAAAGGAGAACAGAATCCCACTATACTTTTTAGGGTTTTAGCATTAATGGATTTGATTTGAAACCCCTCTGAATTATGAAAGTTAAGATGAATTTTGGATCTGAGCCAAGTTTCCAGTTTTAAGAAAAATGAAATATCTCTAGCAGGCCATGAGCAAACACAGGCTTTTCTTTCTTCTTTCTGGTTCTTCTTACCATACTTAGGATGAGTTTTAGTGGCCTGAGTAGGAAAAGTGCACTCTTGAATATGTTTTTGTATATACGTGCACCCCAGGCACAGGGAAAATAAGAACAGCAGTCTCCAGTATCTGTAAACACAAGGATATTGTCCTCAAATACAGGCTACACAGGAGAAAAGGAGCTTTATTTCCCCTTCAGCTTGCTGGGAATCATTGTATTGCTGGGGAAAATTTAGCTCTGAGGCTTCAATTCTTCTCTCAGGGCATCAATAGACATATGAAGAACTCTGCTGGAAAGCAGTTCTCCCAGATGTAATGGGCAGCTTAGGTACTGAGTGTGACAGGTCTGCAATGTTCACAGCTCCTGCATGCCTCTCTTGACTGGACCTTATTCCTAGTCTGCAAAATAGGGAAGACTGGAACTGCTGATATTTGGACTCACCTCATCTCAAGTGGACAGCTTTAAAAGTGGAAAAGCAGACTGACTTACAAGTTGTGAACAGATGAACAGTTAGTAACCCAAGCTCACTTTTAATATTCATCTCCCAATTGTTCTGAAGAGGGGGTTAAGAAGACAACTCAAAAATTCTGTCTGAACACTGCATAATCAACTGTGCTTTGGCACAGTTGCTGCCAAGCTGCCCAGAAGCCTTTCACAGCACATCAAGCTCCCAGAATGGCATAGCTTTCTCTTGGCAAGGGCATTTGATAGTCCACAGACTTCAGTGCCAGAACTGGAAAATAATAACATAAACTATAAGAAAAAAAAAAAAAAGGCAACAAAACAACTAAAGAAAAATTATACGCATTGTAATTGAGTCAGCTTGTTGAGGGACATAAAAATCTAATCAATTGTTTTTGCATAACAATCAGTTGTCACATTGGGCTCTAATTGAGCAGCCAGATGGAGCTTTGTAGTTGGAGACTGTAGTAGTAGTGTTCCTGGGACACACAAAGCCACATGAGGCAATGAACATTAGATTCATCTTTCTATTAACATGTAAGGAGAGCTCCATTTAAAAGGCAAAGCCAGATTTCCCAAACCAAACATACTCAACTCGATGTGTTTATCTCCCATACATAGCAGACAGAAACCTTCCATTTAATGGATCATTTCTGGGCTTATAGGTATTGTTGAGTACTCTGAAGCTGGGGCACTGGTGGCTTCCAAATGCCCAGATAACATGGAGGATCTACAGGAACTTAATTTAATTTCTTTTCCTTCATTTTTCTAGATGCTCCATATGTGTGGTGTATTTAAAAGGACACTGACAGGACATTTTTCAGAAACCTTCCATTCCCCAATGTTTATAAAAGCTTCTTGGAAAAACTGAAACTAAAATCTGTTTCTTGAGTGAGTTGTTTTTTCTCCTCCATCTGCATACTTTGATTCACTTGGCTGTGTACTTTCTATTAGCAGCAAAACCAAGTGGTAATAAGAAACTGAGAGTATTTAACAATTTACTCCTAAAATTAAAAATACTGGGTACAAGCTATTGCTGAAATTTCAATGGAAAGTCCCATTTTGGGTCTATAGAGTCTAGCAGCAATCTATCAAAGAAGATACTGAAAAAAAAAAAGTCAAGAAATATAAATAACCAATCAAATGTCTTTTGGCCTAAATACAGACGGGTTTTCTTTCTCAGTCTGTACTTCCTCGGACTTTCTCAGTCCACTAAATTTCACTGCCTTTGGAAAGGGCTCAAGGGAGCCACACCAGTGCTTGTTTCTATTTAAATACATATGTTTGCTGGAAGGTGGGCAGGTAGGCAACAGTTCTGAGATCTGGGAGAGGAATTAAACTTGCCAATTCTGTTCCTAGCTTCAAATAATAATTAAAGTAATAGTGATGATTCCTTTTTTCAATGGAGGAGGACTGCTAAGGGCAGCTACCACTGCTATGATGCCTCAGTTTAGCATGATACCTGTTGGTCAGCCAGCCACATCAGCCTCTCATGGGTAAATATGGATATTTCATTCATTTTAGTGAATTCTTTGGCTGCAATTAGGATTTATTATCTTCATTGTGAAAGCTTTTTTTTTTTTTTTATTTTTTTTATTTCAGTCTCCCCCTTGTGTGGTATTTGGACAACATTTCTTTCTGCTTTTCCTCTTATTTTCACAGCTCTCTCTCATTTCTTCTCCCTTTTGTCTTCTTCCACTCTGACTCCTGGTTTCATGGTTGTGCAGACTAATTAACAGTTGTCATATTCTTTCTCCCCTTTTACTTCTTGTAGCTGAAGATCTCTGCTGCAAACGCATCATTTTTAGGCTGTAAGGATGTGCTGTAGGGACTACACAACAGCGAGTAATGATCAGTCCAAAAGTTGCTTTCACTGCCGTAAAAGAGTATTAGATAACTACCAACTAAACTGGAGTTCTTCAGCTTTCAGATCACTCTTACCAGAAGCCACCTTAATTTAACTTCTTATTAATTTCTCTTTGTAATTTGAATAATTATATTTGTCTGATTCCCGTTTGAGAGTAAAGCTTCCTACTAGCAATGTGCTAAAAAGAAAAAAAAAAAGATTAATTTGAATTGTCCTCTGTGTTATATATATTACTGTAAGGAAGTAACAAATATACTCCTGTTTTGTAATGATTCTAATATAATATTATATTGAAACAATGCACTGATAGCAGAAAGTAATACTCACCACATTTTCAATTAATAGCCTGTCTGAAAATGGATTAATTGTCAAAGAGATGGAATGTTATTATTATCTAGTCATCTTAATGATTGAGCTAAGATAAATGAGTCAATGCTTTGTTTCTCTGAGAAGTCATCAAAAAAAAGAAGCTTTTTTTTTTTTTTTTCCCCTCACATCTCAACCAATGACTTTAAAACTTTCACATGTCTGCAGGAAGGCTGCCTCCTTTCCAAAATTTCTGAAATATTTGAAAACCTCTCTTTTCTTCTACCCTGAACAGGCATATATAGTCACAGGTGCAAGAAACCCACCAATTTTTATTTTTTTTTTGTCTTGGCCAACACTTTCCAATTGTGAGATGCTACACTTAGGATAAAGTGTGATTACAAGGGAAAAAAACCCACTTTCTTTTATAATGCTGCTGAATTGTTTCATTAATATTAAAATGTTCACAAAGGTTTACTTTCTTCTTCTGAGCTGGGACAGCCCTTCAAATTAAGAATACTGGTCCATTGTTATTATGCTGTCATGTTAAAAAGAAAAAAAGAAAAAAAGTATTTTCCATTTGAACAACTTCTTGGCTTTTTACCTTACAATTATAGATATATTACAGCTTTTAATCTCACCATTTTGATGTGCTTTTTATTGTTAAGGATGATAGAACCAAGGGGATTTTTAGACTCGAGATGATTGTGTGTAAGCCTTTGGGAGTGACCTGTGTGAGAACTACTGGATGCTGCAGATAAGCTTGAAACATTTGGGAAGGGGGTGTGTGGGTTTTGATGGGTGTAATGGGTTAGGAACCTCCCCCACCACACTACTTGAAGTTACCCAGACTAACTCAGATGGTTTTGGAAGTAAGATGAAGCTATATCTACAGCACTGCAAAATTTACAAGCACATATCCCCAGTATATACAATTTATGATTATATACAAGTATATTTACAATTATATACAAATATTTACAGTTATATACAAGTCAGAAATAATACAGAACTCCTGAATCCCTCCTGGACCAAGCAAACTGCCCAGAAGGGCTCAAGGCTAGCTGCCCCTTTGCTGTTTCCAACTCCCTTTTTATCTCAGAATCCACACATAAACAAAGTGGAAAGCTGTAGCTTACATGTTGATTGTTGAAATTAGAGATGAGATCCCAGAGCAGGCTAGGGTTAAAAGAAAGTGATTAGATCAAGTGGCACAGAATCCAGAGAAGTGAACGGGACAACATCCCAGGAGAAAGTGCTCAAACATTATTTATGTTTTGACTTCTTATCCCTCTCAGCAAACCAATGAATGATATAGACATCGTCGTTATTTTCTTTTTGCAACCAATGATCTAATTTCTCTCATTAAAATATTCTAATTAGCCTCAGTCCAGCACAATGGGATGTGTCATTAGTGTCTCCAACCACCACACAGGGGTAGCTTGATCTCAGAGTTTGCTTTGTGTTTTTGACCATTCCCTGGTAGTGCCTTTCTGTTTAGTTTGTTGCTGAGACGTTGGGCAAAGGCACTAATGAATGATTCTCTTCCACCGGACAGATTCCTTGGAGGCAGATTAGTGAGTGCTATATTCATCCTACAAATTGATCAGCTCTTTGGCATCTATATGTGAAGGCACACAAACAAGAGCCACTTCTAACATTTTGCCTTGCATTGATCATATCCAAGCGAGACAGTTTTGCCATGGCTGTCATTTTCAACACAGACATGACAGGGTGAGCTACAAGTAATTACTATACTTCTGTGCATAGAGAATCTTTTCTTCCTAAAGTGAAGCCCCTGTACCTCAACTAACCTCCTGCTATCATGACAGGCTGGAAAGGTGTCTGGTGTCCACATCTAGGCTCTTGGGGCTGTCACTTTGTCGTACCTATACTGCCTTTTCAAGAGAAATCATAGAATCATAGAATGGTTTAGGTTGGAAGAGACCTTAAAGATTATCCAGTTCCAACCCCCTGCCATAGGCAGGGACATCTCCCACTAGATCAGGTCGCTCAAATAGTAACTGTGTCCTAGCAGAGTACCTAGTGGAGTCTGAAGGTGATGTGTCCGGAGTGTGTGTTTGTCCAGTGCTCCCATCAGGGCTCAGGAACCACAATATAAGTCTTGCAGAATCTGAGGATTCATTGATTGTCTGCTCTAATGAGATATCAAAATTAGAGTGTGTTCCTGTGCATTATGGGACTTGTTCTGGCATATTGCAAACAGTTTCTTTGGGTATGCAAATTGCAAATTTTTGTCTTTGGACCGAGAAATCACTGTAAAATGTTTGGTTTCTCAATGTGTACTTGTCACACTGGTTAGAAAAAAAAAATCCAGGTTTTGGTGATGCCTTGGTTTACAGAGTGTTATAAAAATAATCATTATTAATATCTCCCAGATTCTAGACCTCATATTCAACCTAATTAGCTTCACTGAGCCTTGCAATAACTTAAAGAGATTTCCACCATGCCAAGCTCAGTATTGAGAGCTGAAGACAACATTTACAAATGTATCAGTAAAGAAGGTTTCTTAAGCAGTCATGAAAGGTAAATTCATATGAATGTCTCAAGCTGTCTGCAGCTGGAAATTTTCCATTGACATGATTTTTTTTTTTTTTTTCCCAGGGAAATACACAATTTTGTAAAAAACTTTCTTATAGCAAATTTTTTTTTTTTTTTTAATTTGCGATTTCTCATTTCCTGGATGAAAGCCACAGAGAGCAGAAGTGGAATCCTGCCTTTGAACTAAGGAAGGAAGCTGAATCCGTGGCCACCCAGATGTTGATCTCTATCTGTTGGATTTGAATACATTTTGCTAGTCAGTGGTGGAAGTGGCAAACGTGAAACATCGAAACAATATGCATGCCCAGATTACAATGCAGACTCTTTGCCAGATACCTGATAACATTCTCTCCACTTCCTTTGGTCTCAGGCTTTAAGCATATAACAAAGTAAGTAAAACTTTTGTCTTCAGTGATGAAGTCCACAAACCCTGTCTTACCACGGTCTGAAAATGGAGATTGTATGTGTCTGTGTGTGGCCTATCCATCTTCATCAGTTTGCTTTCTATGGAGTTACTTTTTTTTTTTTTTTTTTTTNNGGAGTTTCTTTTTTTTTTTTTTTTGATCAGGTTTTCATTAAAAATCTACTGTGAAACAGATTTTAACTGAAGGGAAAAATCTTCTATGTGATATTCGCAGTTTTACTACTTGAGGACAAGGGACTTCTGATTCTGTGTTTCTGTGGTTTTGTGACTTGTGGGCATGGATTTACCTCAGCTTCAGCTGCTGAGCATTTTCTAGGGATGCTGTTACAGTGAAAAAACCCCACACCATCACTTTTGTGTATGTCTGATGCTGTCTCCATCAATGCTTTTTAAAAGTCTATTTAGAGTCTTTATCCTTATATGCTGTTCACTCCTCATGTTGACTAGAGAATGTATATTTATTTCGTGAGCTGAAATTAAAAGCAAAAGGTGTCCTTAAGTCTCAGAAGCATCCACATCACTTTCATTTTAATATCATCCTAAAATTGCTTTATCTCTGGTGTAACTTTCTCAGAAATTATTTTTTACCTTACAGATGTTTGTCAGGAAAACTAAAAATAAAAAAAAAACCCAAACGAAAAACACTCCCAAACCAACCCCAAACAATACTTATAGGTCAGTTTGTATTCCTAGAGTGTTCCTCATATAAAATTAATGTGGTGCAACACATACACACATACAAAGCAGTTAAAAAAAAAAAAAAAAACAACCAACCCAACATTAAATTAGTAATTCAAATTCTGTTTCAAATTAAATTGTTGTATACCCAAAGCAATCCCACAGATTGCTGCATTATTACTTTTGATTTATTCCAGTATAATTAAGAAAAAACTTCTGTCATCAACTCTAATGAAAGCCACAGTGTGAAAACGTAAACTAGAGATCCATAGTTTAAGATTGCTTCTAATTGAATAATTTATAACAAAATTTTGTATCATGAGAAACAGAGATTTAATATTGACATCCTTTTATTGTCTCTCCTCACTTTGTGTCTAAGGTATGGAAAATGCAAAGTGCTGACTCAAGCAAAGTATTTGTAGTTTTGGTTTTGTGTTATGTACAATGCTTTCCTGTTAGTCATTTAGCAGCTAAATTAGGGAATCAAATCAGATTTCTATCAGGACCGACTCAAAAGCATAAAAAGTAAATTGCACTCCACAAAATTTATTCAAAACAACCAGATTCCACTACCTTTCCCTCATCCTAATATTTTACTTTCCCAAAATATTTCTCAATATGTATTTGTTCTGTGTATTCGCCTTATGCCTGCTGAAATCATCACTTCATTTGCTGTGTATTCCAAGTTACACTTATCTATCCCACATTCTCCTAATAACCTTGCAAGGATTGCTGCAGGTTTTCCAGACTCATAAAAATAGACATCTTCTTGCCATTAATTCTTCATTGCATATTTGAGTCAGTCAAGCCTTGCTCTGAATTATTTCAGACATACTCTCAAGCTTGCTGAGTGATTATTAAAAACTCTGCCCTGTCATAGGCAACTTTAGATGGCAGTATAAGCATGACCTGACATCAGATTTTTTTTTTTTTTTGGGTAGTCCCAGAATTTGCACAGTCACTGATTCTTGCTGGGTGTGAAGTGCCTGCCTGTACCGCAGCCCTAGAGACTAAATTAAGTGTTACTGACCACTCAGTCAAGCATCCTGCATCCTGCTACTAAATGTAGTAATAAACTAGCCAGAAAATACTATAGCTCTGCATTCAATCTATTTTTTTTTCATGTGGAGATGAGGGGATAAATGTCAAATTCACAGAGAGAGACTGCTGTTTCACTGCAGAAATAATTAAATGAACCTTTCTTGACTTCTGAACCACACACTGCAATGCTGCTTCTAGGTAATAGTGTCCTTTGTGCTGTTTCCAGGAGCCAGTGACTGATGTCTTGTGTTGCAAAGGCACACTTCCCTCTGTGATTAAATATTTATCACAGCGAGGGACCAGCAGAAGAACTAAGTGCCTCCAATTAACTATTGTGGGGGTTCATAAGGTAGCACAGTACACGTATAAATATTTTAAAAGATCAGGTCAGAGCAGTGGCCATTATCAGGACATATCCCTGTAGATCATGGTGTGCTGTTTGTTGGTAGGCAGATGAATGTCTGCTGACTAGCAAACAAAATCTCCACTTTATTTGCTGTGCCTCAGCTATAAATCAGTTGGTAAATTATCACATTAATCATGTGTATGAACAGCTATGCTTTTCCTAGTGATTATGAAGGACAAGCAAAGCGTAATTAAAGGTGCTGCGATCTGTCTTGCTCGCCCTGGGTATTGTTACTTGTTAATTTTTCCAGGGCTCACTCACCCACAGGAAGGAAATTCATCTTTAATTCTTTGGACAAGGAGATGTCTGAATTTATGAGGATCTTAGGCATACAAAGGCCTGCTGTGTCTCTCTTCATCAAAGAACAAAAGACAGGTTATCTTGCCTCAGGTCTGCTATCCAGAGCATCTGAAAGTGGTGGAAGGGACTGAGTAATATTCTCTCAGGCTGGCTGCTGACCCAAGGCACATGATCATGCTGTGAGAGGAAGGTTGGCTGGTCCTTGGCTTAGGGAAATGGATGATCATTGACAGGGCTTGGGATGCTCACAGCTTTTTCACTTCTTTGCAAATAACTGCTCTAATTTTGGGTCCAGTTTAAAACTGCAGTTGTGGAGTTCACCTGGGCTGCCAGTACTCTAGGGAGAACCCTGGCAGACCCCAGGGCTTGTGATCTTTGGTCCCACATTCTCATCCTTCTAAGTGCATCTTGTTTGTGGTATTAGAATGAGCTGTGAGAGACTGAGGGAGGGGGGAGTTGGGTGAGGGAAGACAAAAAAATCTGAAGCAGTGACTGTTGCAACAGATTTGAAGAATCAAACTAATAATTGTTTTTATAATTAACTATGATGAGGCCATCAAATGCAGTTCTGAAGGTGATCAGAAAACTAAATAATCAACAGTTTGTCAAACATGCCTGAAATAAAAGTATGAACAAAGCTTTTATGCAGTGCTGTAAGATTTGGGAACATGTCTTTGTAGTGTTACAAAATCTTAGAGCAGTTTAAAGTGTGTGTGAAACAGATCCATTGCTGCCAAGATTGGAGCAACAACAAGAGTACATTTCAGGCAAGGGTTATACACTGCTGGGGTTTGGATGGGTTTCCTCTGACAGCTCTATTTTCAACTTCATCCTAGTCACAGGCATGAGCTAGTTCAAGCTTAGACTCTGTATATAGGATTTCCCCAGGCAGAATTCTGTTTTGGGGCACATCCTAATAAATAATGGGAAATTTCCCAAATAGTCCTTCATGGGTTAAAAAAATGAGAAAGGAACAGGGATGAAGAAAGAGGAGGTAAATAGTGGCCGAGGAGATGAATTTAAAGGGAGATGGTGTTGGCTCTGGAAACCAAGTGACAAAAGCTCTGAGCATCAAGAAGAATAAGATTCTGAAGGTCACTGTCTTTCTTGGGAAACATGGTATAAATGTGACTTTAAGAAAAAAGTTTCTCCAGTCAACATACCCTGTTTTCACCCATATTTTTTCCTGTCTGGGTTGTGTGCTGCAAACACATTCCTTAAATATAAAATCAGAAAGGAGAATGAGCCTTCGAAAATTCAGAAGAGTAAGCATAGTAACTGACCATAAGAAAGGGAGTGGTCAGACTTTTAATTTTTATTAATTTATAGAGAAGAATAAAAGGAAATGCTTGCACTTGGTGATGAAACTTAGAGGATACAAGAAGTCAGATTCCCCAGCAAATTAGATGCCTTGCCAGTAATACAAACAATTCCCTTAGGTCTTACTTAGGTCTTTCATCTGGAGATGTCAAAGCACTTTTTAAGGCTTCAAGAACTGTTTTCCTGCTGACATCTGGGATATTTACCTTTAATATTTATTTTTCTAGAAGTATTTTGGCATAAACCACGTCAGAATTTAGGTCTTGTAAAACTGGAGGTGGTGTTGTTGTTTTAATTATAGGAATGGTGACATTTTACATAAAACTTGATTACCTAAAAGGCAACATGAGTATGACCAAAACTATTCACAAACTTTAGATAAATTCTGATTTTTTTTTTTTTTTAAGCAAAGCTTTAATAGTGATACACTGAGGACAATATAACTGAGGAAACAGATTAAGAAAATATTGGTTATTCCATAAAACAACTTGAAAATGTGGACAAAGTCAGACAATTAAAATTATACTTCCTATCAGCCTGGGAAACTTCACCTTCCATGACTCAATGACCAAAGAAGAGAGCTGGGTGAATATTTGATGCTTGTGGCTTCATACCCAAGCATCTAAAGCTGACAAATCAGAAGAGAATGTGTGAGAATGCTGTGGTATGGAATATTGTGAAGATCTTGCAGATGCACAAGGTGTTGGAGTTGTTTTTCTAATGAGCAAAGAGAATTTAGGAACTGTGAACACATTTTAACTAAAAGCGACATGCATCTGGATGGCCTCCGAGTTTAATCACTGTGTGGAATGTAATTGGGTCAGAGAAATTGTGAATACACACTACAAGACATAATATGCCTTGGATTTGATTTTAACCCGTCAGAGTTTCAAAAGGCTTTCAAATTAACCGTGGATCATGTAACTCCTGAAAGGAGTGTGGAGAAGCATGATGACTGTGATATGGAAACAGAAATACAGCAAGTTCCCTCTTGGATCATAACTAAGGATTTCTTCTGAACTTTTAACTAGTCTTTGTAGATAGATTTCAATCTGGGTTTTTTCCACATGTATCACAGATTCTTAGGCTGACAGATTGAGAGAAGGTACTTAAAGTGATCTACCCTTGACTTACAACCAAGAATTAGAACAAGTGTTGGCGTTTTATTTGGACATGATAAAAAAACCACAGGGGCGTGTACAAGACTTACAGTATGTTTTGGGAGAGAATGATGAGAGATAAAGCATTAAAAAAAATAAAACAGTGGTGTCACTTAAAATTTCTTACCTTCATATTCCAAATACTAACCAGATGTGTTTTCAGTGGTTGCAGGAGGATTCCTGACAGGCAGAAGAGCAGGTACCTCCACTGTGATTTAAAGGGAAGCAGCAGTGCTGGGGGAGGAAAAAGCCATGGAGCAGCTTTTGATAATTGAATTTCCAGGTAGTGTGCCAGTTTTGTTTGGAGCAGAGCTAGGTGGTGAAATTAGTATCAGCTCTGAGAAGACGTGGGTAGCCTGAGCTTATGTTGCACAGGGCTTGTGACAGCAACTTACCACAACTGTTAAAGAAAAGGGAATAATAAAACTTCCCTAAATGTCACAAATGTCAGGAATAGCTCTGAAACACAAGGGACGGTGAGAATAAACCAAAATGAGAGAGGTTCAGGCTTGACTGTATGGAAAAATATATTTTTTTTCTCAAGAAGGGGCACAGAGCTATTGTCTTAGAGTAAGATGTGGCACTTGATGTACTCCTGATATTCTTCCCAACCTGAGTTATCCTATGCTTCCAAATGTGGGTATCTCAAGTTTATAGATGTTGCTCAAAATCCCTCAAAAATACAAAAAGGCCACAAACAAACAAGCAAAAAACCCCAACAAACAAACAAACAAGCCCCAAAATAAGCAAACACACACACACACAAACAAAAAAAAACCCAGCCAAGACTCAAAAGCATGTGGAAGTTCTTATATAATACTGCAGTGCTCCTTTGAAAATGAGGACTGGTGTGGAAAACACATACAAACATCAGGACAACAACCTTCATGTGTTATATCTGAGAGATAACCAAAGGAAGTTACATTGCTCTCTCAGCAAGAGAGCGGAGAAAACAGTAAAGATCTGGATCAAAACAAAGGCTCTGCACTTGCATTGATTAGAACGACATAAATTGGTCAGAATGAACTAATGTCATGAAGAAGTAATCTTGGTCAAGTGAAGCGATTATGGGGGGAAAAAAAAAAAAACAGGAAAAAACTCTTACTAAAAAATATGACAGTCTAATAGAAAATGAGCAGCTGGTAGCAGACTGAATGTCAGAGAGAAAAAAAAAAAAAAAAGAAAAACAGAAATGAAAGAGTTTAGTTTCATTTCAGGGCAAGAGCACAGTCATAGGGCCTGGGATGGATTTGTGGCAATTTGTACAATTGCACTACAAAAGGTACTTAAGCACCCTGTAATCTGAACCCTGCTGTTCTTATCACAATCCTATAAAAAGAACATTTTGGCTAATTTTAAAAAAACAACAAAACAAACAACTTTTTTGAGATTTAAGAATTTCATTTTTCATAAAAAGGGAAATTTTCCCTAGCTGAATCAGAAGATGATACATGAAGTTTGTTCACTTGATTGAACTTGAGGGATCTCTTTTAAGTCAGATGAGCAAAGGATATAATTCTGTCTGGTGTCAGGATGGGATCCCATCCACTGAGGAGAGTGTAGACCTGGGAATATAGAAAACGGGTCCCAGAGTTCTCAGCGTTGATGGATCTGTACTGAACACATCTCTATCCCTACCAAAAGTTCTTAAGCTGTTAATTTGAATGGAAAAAGTTTGCAAATGACAAAATATTTTGATTCACTTGGCAATGTCAAACTTAATTTTGACATTTCTAATGCATTTGCATGAAACGGAACCATTTTGTGATTTTTATTTTTTTTTTTAATCATTCTAGATACAACATTTCTCATTTTCATTCTATATACAAATAAATGCCGAAATAGCTGAATGGGATGAAACATGTCTAATCTGTAATCCTTCTAAGTGCTGAATGGGTTTTGCACAAAACTTCCCAAGATATGTCAGATATTTTTGCTCACTCACTCGTACCTTGAGTATGGATGAATTTCTCTAACCTTAACCTGACCTGCAGTGACACTGTCTGACATCAGTATCTTTTGCAAGCATATTTGATCTTGGTTAGTAAGAGCTGTGAATCTGAGTTGTTTATTAAAAGTAGTTTTTGTTTGGAGATTATGATTTATGTAACATTAATACAGAGTGAAGCTGTGACTGGGATTCCTGAGCTGTCAGTTGGCAGTTTGCTGCCCTAGGTGATAATCCATTGTATAGAACTGTCTTCTGCCAGCTACCAACAGTACCACAGTTTACTGACTGCACAAAAGCAGAATAGATTCACCATGTGCTGCAGCAGGTGCATTTGGATATGTATCTGGAGCCCAATATGAAAGCTTTCTGCTCTTCACTTTATGTGATTTCAGTCCCTTTCCTAAAGTGATTCCTTCCCTGCTATCAGATCAGGCCTGCTCTGGGGGCAAGGAAGAAATCCTGGGTGAAAAGATCATGTCTAATTAGCAATTTTCCTGCCAATTAGAATTTGCCTTCTTTGTTATTAGGTTTAAAGTGTAGGCAGTGTATGTACTAAAATGCTTCCTTGGCTATCAGGAATACGTCCCCTTAGACTCCTGGCCAGTAATTTCTGTAATTCTCACTGGATACGAGACGAGAGTGTATCCAGGTTAGGTTTCCTTAGCAAAAATAACAGCATCTCCTTGGAAGTTACCACCAATCCTGAAAGCCATCTGTTACTGATGAGTTGGTGTGCAACATCAATGAACTCTGGAAAGTGAAACTGAGGATCTTGCTGTGAATATTGACAAGCCTAAGCGTGATCAATAACCGTGTTCAAAAGAGGCAGTGCACTGCTAAATTAATTTCTTCATCTCTGTTTAGTTTTAAACCATGATGTGCATCCACAAACAGATTGGATTTTGAATTTCATGCTGCATATGGTGGTTACAGCTGATCTTCAGAATTAATCGTGGAAAAATAATAGAGAATAGGAAAGTTATTCAAAGGGCTAAACATTTTTATTTCCCTTGTCTCCTGCAGTGGTAGAATTTAGATTGTCCGATGTCTTCTGATTAATGTTGTGAATGAAGTATTTAGTTTCTTGCCTCTGAGCTTCTACATCACGTCAAAGGTAAGCAGAAAATTCATGTCTATAAATACTTCTATCTTTGTAGAATGGTTTCTTACATTTTTAGCTGGTTCTTGAAATGTAGATGTAAAATTTAATGAGAAAAAAAAATGATCCTATTGCAGAGGGAGAGTGAAAATAAATTCAGGGAGAAAAACATAAAAAATCATTTGGGACTTTTTGCAGATTGGGGAAAAATATAACCACCCTTAACTTCCTTCAAAATAGCTCCAGTTCTGAAGCCCCCAGCACAAGAAGGACATGGAACTGTTGGAGAGAGTCCAGAGGAGGGTCACAAAGATGTTCAGAGGGCTGCAGCAGCTCTGCTATGAGGACAGGCTGAGAGAGAGTTGGGGCTTTTCAGCCTGGAGAAGAGAAGGCTTCCAGAAGACCTTATAGTAGCCTTCCAGTATGTGAAGGGGGCTGCAGGAGGGCTGGGGAGGGACTATTCACAAGGTGGTGTAGTGGCAGGACAAGGGGTAATGGGCTTAAACTGGCAGATGGGAAATTTAAATGTGATGTTAGGAGGAAATTCTTCACAGTGAGGGTGCTGAGACACTGGAACGGGTTGCCCAGGGAGGTTGTGGCTGCTCTCTTCCTCTAGGTGTTCAAGGCCAGGGTGGATGAGGCCTTGAGTGACCTGATCTGGTGGGAGGTGTCCCTGCCTATGGCAGGGAGTTGGAACTGGATGATCTTTGAGGTCTTTTCCAACCTAAACCATTCTATGATTCTATGGGGTTAAGCTATGACTGTGTCAGTGAGACTATGCTCAAAGTAATGGCTTGAAAGACAGTGAAGTTTGTAATTTTTTAGAGAACTACTAATAGGAGAAGTCTCAAAAACAAGCAGTACTTGACCAAAGGCAGCCTAATATGCAAAAAATCAGTGGTCTGGGGGCACTCATCTATCATCTTTAACATGTGTGCATGACAATCAGTGGTCATTCCTCTATTTCCTGTAGGTTGATTAATCTTTAAATTTTGTAGGTTTGTGATCCTACTGCAGCACTGATACCTACACAAACATCTATTTCATTTTCCTGAAAGAAACGGGAAAAACAATCTAAATTGTGTGTGACCTGGTTCTTCAAAGGCTAATGGGAATAACTGCTTGAGATGTGAAGTCAGCTCACAAACATATCTTCATCATATTTTGAGGCCACAGTGTTTTCAATGTCTTTACCTGTAGTTATTCTAAACTCAGTTAAATGGCAACATTTTAGAACTAGAGTTTTGATTTATGAAGCTGAACAAAATTAGCCTTGTGTGGGGGCATAAAGACCAATGCTGTCAGATGAAACTGGTGCAGTCTTGAACTTGCAGTGAGATCCATATATTACCAGAGAAGAAACACTATCTGCAGTCTGTCTGAAACAGGGAAAAGAGCTATGCATGTGTCTCTGAACATTTAACTTGGCAATAAAAATGACCATCCTTCTGGTAATGCTAGATCTCCATCTTGATCAGATGGACCTAATCAAATATCCTTCAAGACAGACCTTCAGCTAGGTGGAATAAATGGCCACCTGACAGTTAATAAGATATATTGACAAGAAAAGGACAAGAATTGTCCTTGGAGTATTGCACAGTGTGCAGACTACTTAGGGAAAGTTAGCAATTTGCCGATAACACAGCCTATGGAGCCCTTAATTGAAAAGACTTCATCTGGAAAAAAAAAAAAACAAACCAGAATCACTTAGCTAAATTGTGATCTTGTATAAGACAAACAATGCCTCCTATTCCTGTGTATTTGGATGCAAAGCTGTGTTATCGACAGTAAAGCCCAACTAATTAACCATCATTAATGGTAGTTTCATTTTGACTATTTTCTCTTTGATATTTGCCTCTGTCTCTTGTGGTGTAGGATAGTTTTGTGAGTATAAGGGATTCCTGTTGGGTTCCAGCTTTATAAATAGTAAATACTAAATGCAGAATGAAGATAGATGGAATAAGATATGCTGTGTGGATTTTTAGAAAGGGTGAAATCACATTTTGGTGATTAGTTTGCAAGTGATTCCAGAGCGTGTTAGCCACAGAGTTCCAGCAGCACAGAATCACAGAAACATCCAGGTTGGAAAAGACCCTCAGGATCAGCAAGTACAACCTATAACCCTACTCTACAAGATTCACCTCGAACCACATCCTGAAGCACCACCCATCCAGGGTGGATAACTCAATCACCATTCTGGGCAGCCCATTCCAGTGCCTGACCACTTTCTCCATGAAAAAAACTTTTCCTAATGTCCAATCTAAACTTCCCAGTCTCAGCTTATGGCCATTCCCTCTTGTTCGGTCTCCAATCGCCTCTGAGAAGAGACCAGCTCCATCCTCTCCACAACATTCCTTCAGGTAGTTGTAGACAGCAATGAGATCTTCCCTCAACCTCCTCTTTTTCAAACTAAACAGCCCCAGCTCCCTCAGTTGCTATTCATAAGACTTATTCTCTAGGTCTCTATTCATACAGTCATGTATTATTATATATTGATTATAATTTTTTTTTTAAAAGTTTGATTCTTCATGAGAACACTTAAGCTACTTTATCCAAAGCAAATTGACCACAGTTGTCTGAAACCTGTTGCCCCAAATTACTAAGGCAAACTGTGTGTTGAAAATGCATGGATAGTTATTTCTTGAAGATTTAAAAAACAGTTTTTCAGAGGACCTCTCCTTCTTGAGAAAGAAAGCACTGGATCTCATCTGAAGATATGTTGCTGTGTCTTTAGTATCCAAACTCATATATGTCCCAGAATGATTATTATGATTGCAAAATCATAATAATAAAATAGGCTCTCAGGTAGTGACATGACTAGGGGGAATGGAGCAAAGCTGGAGGTAGGGAGATTCAGATTGGATGTGATGAGGAAGTTCTTCACCATGAGAGTGGTGAGCCTGGAATGGGTTGCCCAGGGAGGTGGTTGGGGCCACTTCCCTGGAGAAGTTTAAGGCCAGGCTGGATGAGGTTGTGGGCAGCCTGATGTAGGTTAGGGTGTCCCTGGGCATGGCAGGGGGGTTGGAACTAGATGATCCTTGTGGTCCCTTCCAACCCTGACTGATTTTATGATTCTATGAAAATGTAGCCAGCAGGCTGATGTTATTCATCTAGCAAATTTTCAACACTTTCTGAAAAAAACTCCTCACATAACTGAAAAGTAAGCTAATGTATAACTAAAAAAAAAAAAATCCCACCTTGTATCTTGGTTTGTATCTCATAGGAAGACTGGCAAAACAAAGAACCCAAATGTTCCAGGTCTTGGTTCTGTTCCATAGCAGCTTTCAGAGAAGACAAATGTGTCACTGTGCAGCTGCCATTCAAGTTAAGTGTAGTCTGCATTTTGTTTTGACTCTGAAGTGTCGATGTGCTGATTAGTTTTCTGATAGAGCTTGGTTGTCAACATTTAAAACATTTCTTGGAAGAAGAAAAGTGATTTTGAACAGAAGGCATTCTGTTATACCTATATTTATACATATTTCCCTACACTCTCAAAACCCAGTTTTAAAGCAGCTTATTGTAAGAGCTGTCACCATCACCTTGGAAATTGGTCCATTGACAGCATGTATCAATCAGTCGTCTCACAAGTAGATATATTTTTTCCCTTTTTCTTTCTTTTTTTTTTTTTTTTTCAGA
>VWZI01010423.1:381427-441072 GCA_013396835.1 Psilopogon haemacephalus
TTGTTGTTGTTGTTTTTTTTTTCCCCTCTTCCCTTACAGGTTGCTAAAAATTTCTGGCCAAATTCTAGAGCTTTCTTCTTTGAAATCAGAATAGACATATAAAGATATTAGTGTCTGAACTAGCTCTTAATTCTCAATGGATAACACCAGGCAGCAGTACAGACTGGGGGTTGTCCTGCTGGATAGCAGCCCAATGGAGAAAGACTTTGCAGTCTTAGTGGACAGGAAGTTATTCAGGGGACAGCAATGTGCCCTGGTGGCCAAGAGGGTAAAAGGCATCCTGGGGTGCATTAAGAAAAGCAAGTCCACCTGGTTGATGGAGGTTCTCCTCTCCCTCTCCTCTGCCCTGATGAGACCACTGTAGAATACTGTATCCAATTTTGGACTCCCTAATTCAGGAGACACAGATCTGCTGGAGACTGGCAAGTGGAGAGCTGCAAGGATCACTGTGGGACTTGAACATCCCTCCTATGAAGACAGACTGAGAGATCTGGGGCTGTTTAGTCCAGAGAAGAGAAGGGAAGGGAAGGGGGAAGGGAAGGGAAGGGAAGAGAAGAGAAGAGAAGGGATTTTATTAATGTCTATAAATATCTGAGGGGTGGGTGTCAAGATGAAGGTGGCAGACTTTTTTCAGTGGTGCCCAGTGATAGGACAAGGAACAATGGCTAAAAGCTAGAACCCAAGGGGTTCCACCTCAACATAAGGAGACTTTTTTTTTTTAATGATGAGAGTGACAAAGCACTGGAACAGGTTGCCCAGAGAGGTTGTGGAGTCTCTTTCTCTGGAGACTTTCAAGATCCACCTGTGTAGCTAGTCCTTGGTGATCCTGCTTCAGCAAGGGTGCTGGCCTCTATCATCTCTAGAAGTCCCTTTCAAGCCCCAGTATTCTGCAATTCACTGGAAGCATGTACATTGGTTTAATGTATTTTCATACCTGTTGACTGAACAGCACCTGTGAAGCCTGACCAAATTGTATGGAAAACTGTGGGTTTTTTTCCCTCCAAAATGTTTTAAAAGCCAAAGAGAATTATGGTTTATATGAAACATAGCCTTCCTTCTTTCTTGGCTGCCTGCTTTCTCAGTGTCCATTATACTCACATTTTACATGCTATGAGGACAGGCTGAGGGAGTTGGGGCTTTTCAGGCTGAAGAAGAGAAGCTTTTGAGGGGATCTTATAGCAGCCTACCAGTATCTGAGGGGGGCCTACAGGAGGGCTGGGGAGGGACTATTCACAAGGTCTTGTAATGACAAGATGAGGAGTAATGGGTTTAAAACTGGCAGAGGAGAGATTTAAACAGGATGTTAGGAGAAAGTTCTTCACAGTGAGGGTGGCAAGACACACTGGAATGGGTTACCCAGGCGGGTTGTGGCTGCTCCCTCCCTGGATGTGTTCAAGGCCAGGCTGGATGAGGCCTTCAGCAACCTGATCTAGTGGGAGGTGTCCCTGCCTATGGTAGGGGGTTGGAACTGGATGATCTTTGAGGTCTCTTCCAACCTAAACCATTCTATGATTCTACTCACATCACGCCAGAGCAGGCTGCTTGCACGGGATGATGAAGGACAACTTTGCCTACCCTGACCGTTGTCCGTAGAAAAATATTGCAGTCCTGAGGGATGAGGTGGCTACGCCACCCCAAACATTCCAGCAACACACAATTGCTCATAGGAAGGCAGTGTGTTTTACCTCATCCATCAGGATTTTGTGGGTAAATTGTCATTGGTAGCTTATTGTGGCAGAAGATGTGTACACACAGAAGACAGAGTGTCCTGCCGGAAGCTGATAAATTAGGCCATGAATCAGAGAGCCGTCAAGATCCTAGACACAGTGTATCGTGGTGGTGATTAAGAATGATGCCACGGGTCAGTTTTGAAGGCAAAGGCTAGAGCTAAAACTTTATGTGTGGTCCAAACACTGTGTCGCACGAGTCTGTTTGGAGGGTAGATTATTTTTCACCATACTGTCCAGAGATGGCATTAGGACAAGAACAAGGAAAAAGGCTGAGAGTAAAGGGGAATTTGAAGAGTTTAGGAAAATATGTTAAAATATTTTATGTAGTGAGTTCTGCTCTCACCTTTCAATATGTGATGAAGAAACTCTCTAAAGTACGCTCTAAAGTTATAGATGCTGCACAGCCAAGTACTGAATTTGAGTGAGGCCTTTTACTGCTTTCACCATGGTTTAGAGATGCTTGGGAAGGTGGCACCTGGGAACTGTTGACAAGGTATCTCCAGGCTGTGGAGCTGTCGTGTCTTCTGCCTTCCGTTGGCTGATTTTTGCCAAGACCTTACTTTCCCATCAGCAGCTGTAAGTGAGAATTCAAAAGCTCTTAACATTTTGAGTGTCGTCGTTTTCACAATTTGCTATTTGTGGCTATAAATGCTTTTGACATGGTATATATTTATGCTCACTCTAGTGAACATGAGTGCTCTCCTACCCGAGCTATCATTAGAAAACAGTGTATCTTTCACAGGTTTTATACGATACTTAGTTTAAAAGTCACTCAAATCTGAGTTGCAAGCCCTACAGCACGGTTGCATCCCTGCTGTGTTTGCCAGCAAGGTGACTTCTACTTGAGGTGGAGAGGACATGGTATTCAAACTGCCAGGTGCACACATCCAATTAATATGCCTTAGGAGGTTAATTGTCTCTGTGCTCATGGTACAACAAATACTGAGAGAGAAAGGCTTCTTAAAGGGCAGTTCTGTACCCTGTGATCTGAATTAAGCCTCTGCTCTGAACTGCTATCCAGAGGAGACTGTCTCAATAGTGTTTGCCTATAGAGACTACCTGACTAGCATCAGTGTGGCCTGGATTCTTGAATTTAGGAAACACTGTCCATCTGTGACAGCTGTAAGAATCCATCACAGTGCAAAGGCAAGGACCCATCACAGGCTACCACACTTAATGTGAATTAAGAAAAAACTTCATAAATATGAAACCCATGGTTCAAACACAAAACAAAACAGTGGTGTGTTATCAACACCCAGCTACAGCGCTGCAAAACACAGCACTAGAAAGATACTCTGAGGAGAATTGCCTCCAGCTCAGCCAAACCCAGTAGCAGATTGTGTTATTGTTTGAGCATGTATAGAGTGGATGCCTTGTGGGCTTTCCTGAGCTAAATGTTTACTATGTGATTGCAAAGAGTTGTATGTTGCGATTGGGTGGTTCTTTCCAGTTCTGTCACCTGTTTGGGATTCTGAAGGGTTATATATGTACTATGTATATGTGTGCTATATATGTCCTTCGATACTGAGAAGTGACAAAATTTCCCTGTGGGATGTTAATAGACACAGGAATCCTTGGAGAGAAAATGTGGATCCACAAAGGCTATGCAGCCAGCTTATAGGGAATTTATACATAAGGTTTTTCAGGGAAGACTTGAGCAAACTAAAAATGGGCAGTTTTGGGACACTTGCCTATTTTATAGTGAAAGTTGCTCCTGTGACTTCATTGTTCAGTGAAGTATACTCATAGAATCATAGAGTCCGTCAGGGTTGGAAGGGATCACAAGGATCAACTAGTTCCAACCCCCCTGCCATGGCCAGGGACACCCTACCCTAGATTAGGCTGGACAGAGCCTCATCCATCCTGGCCTTAAACACCTCCAGGGATGTGGCCCCAACCACCCCCCTGGGCAACCCATTCCAGGGCCTCACCACTCTCATGCTGAAGAACTTCCTCCTCACGTCCAATCTGAATCTCCCCACCTCCAGCTTTGCTCCATTCTCCCTAGTCCTATTGCTACCAAGTTTGCTAGTCTCCTAGCAAACTTCCCAGTTTAATTACCTTCTGATTTATCTCATTATTTGTACTCACATAATGCTAACAAACAACCTCTGTGTCTCCCGTAGCCAGATTTTACTCAGTTATGGTCAAACTCAGAACAGAATTGAAGTCCTTGCCCCAAACAGGGTACAGTACAATTATAGACAACAAAAAATGTGTTTGCTTCTGCATCTCCATCTGTCAAACATGAAGAAATTAAAGCAATCAGCACCATAGGCAGTTGCTGGAGGCTTCCTGAACTCTTTTGTAGGTTTTAGTGCAAAGCAGGAATCTGTATTTGTCTTGAAAAGATAAAGGTCAGCTACTCTGCCCCTCAACCCTTAAAAAAAATAAAAGTTGCTGCAACAAAAGTACCGTAAGAAATGAGTATAGGCAACAAACCTAATACTATGTTCTGCCTACCTTCAGGAGAAGAAACCTGACAGTAAGCATATTCATATTACCTTGTAGTATTTTCCCAGTTTTCTCCACCCACTGATATCTCTTTATTATTTGTATTTATGCTTTTGCATGCCTAATGCTCATAGGTAAACCTACCAATGCCAGCATCACTCTGCCATGTATCATGGGAAATGGAGAATCACAGCCTGACATTGGGAAGAGAAAGACTCTTTTGCAGAGAAATGAAGATGAAGAGGGTGAAGGTAAAATTTTCCATCAGGTTTAATCATTCATTTTGAAAACTTGCCTAAGGAAATGAGGAAATCTTGTTCAATCTTTTACTGACCTTTCTTTTTACAATGGAGCTGAGACTGGGTGTAAGGAAAAAAAAACTCTACCGCACTTAGCAGAAACTCCCAAATAGTACCTGACACTCTCCTCTGAGAGAAAGGCAGAGCAAAGAAGAGTTGAATTTGACATTGATCATCAAAAGCTTCACTAACTAGAAGGTAGGTAGGTCTTGTCCAGCATGTGAGCATGGACTTTGGCCTTTGCTCTTGCTATGAAGTGTAGGGCATGAAGAAGAGTCAGCTCTCAAGCTGCTAATGAGCAGTCAGAAGATGGCTAGCAAGGTGCTACCTTATAGCTTGTTACATGGGACTTCAACCCACTTTGTGTGCCTCTCTTCTCTCAATTCTCTATCTACTTTGTTGCATGTACTGCGTCAGTGCTTGGATGTTAGCGGGTGTAGGTGCTGAGGGTTACAATGACATCCGAACAAACGTCTTGAAAGGTGGCAATTTGAATTGATTTTATGTCTTTGTTTTCCCCTGATCTATCATCTACTTGGGCTGCTGTCTCCTATCACCACAAGCCTTGATCACCTCATACTTCTGAAGCACTTTAGCTGAGAATTTCAAGTTTCCCTTCACTGCAGCATCTTCTTGCTGTGGTTTTGCCCTCCCTGTGTAATTTTGAAATGCCTGCCTTTAACAGTCACAAAATACAAATAAACACACGGAAAAATGTGCATGAGTAGCTGTGTATTGAAGTGTTGAATATCTTTCAGTCTGCTGCTGAGAGGCTACCCAGTCAGAATATATCAAAACTAAACACAGGGCTGGCAAGATCAAACAGCATCAGATTTGCACATGTAATAAAACCGCTACAATGAGTTTAATCCACGTGTAATTGGGAATAGATAAGGTTGGAAGTGAATGACTGGGCAGGATCTACATCAGAGGGGAAAGGAGAGGCTTTGTAACCTCCGGTTTGGCGTGCAGCTGCTGGAATAAGGGGTGGGCGTGTGCTGTTTTATTCTAAGAGACATTAGAAAGTTTGTAGGATGTTGATGAGCCACACGTACAGTAAAGGGCTTGGCTAATCAAGAACTTCCAAGTGTAAACTGATTGTTTTCCTCCTTTGGCTATGGGAGGTACAGTTCTAACTGGGCTTAGTGTCAAGAAGAGTTGCTGGTGTTTTCAGGCTGTTCTTGTCTTCTTGATCTGTCTATAATACAGAAAAAAAAAAAAAAACCCCAAAAAACTGTGATGATAAAATAACTGTTATTCTATTGTTCCGTCCTTTCCCCATCATGTCTTTTTTTCCACTTAGAAAATCTCACAAACAATCCAAACTTTTTCCTTCCCACGTCAAAAATCATAGCACCTTGGCCAGTCAGTCTCTGTGTTGGCTTTGACCCCGTTCCTTGACAAATGCTTGACAAAGGAGTGAGATGTTTGCCTCCCTTTCCACTTCCTTCACAAACCTGGTGGTATTTGTTAGGTTTGGGCTTTGCTCCTAGAGAGTGAACAAACATGAAACATTTCATCTGTTTTGAAATATATGAGAAGATGTGCATAAACTCTTTTAAAAAAGGTTTTCTTCATTCCATGGGATACAATTTCTCTTAAGTAATTTCTTCCTCTTAAGAGTATGTAATTCTCTCTCTTTATAATTCACATTTTCAGCTGTTCCTCTTCATTGATTCTTTCTAATGCATCACTGCTCTTGCTAATGCATCACTGCTGCTTTTGTAGCTCTTTTAGTGTCGTTTTGTTTCTTAGAAAGCTTCATCTGCTGAGCGTTCTGTCTTTATCCCTGTTGTCTGACTCCTATGCTCATCCTCTCCCTGTGTCCCTCTGTATCTGATCCCTCTCCTGTCTCCATGCTTTCTCTTCTGTGGTTACCCAGAGTTACCACCAGCACACAGCAACTCAAGACAGGCTTTAAATGCATGCAAAGCCAATCTTTTCCACTTATAGTTAATAGACCCAGTAGGCTTGTAAGGATATTCTTAGACAGTAATGGAAAGATTTAACAGATCCTTTAATATGTTTAGCTCAAATCCAGACAGCCCACCCTAATTTCCAGCCATTACAGAAAATAGAGGATCAAAGGGCTGACATGTATCACATAGGTCTTTGTTTTCCTCGGTTGATGTATTTCTTTTGATTCAGTCAGCACTTATTTGAGGATCCAGTTTTGCTACAGTCTTACATGGCTCCATAGCATAGAACCAGAGTTAAGAGACTTGTACCAACTTTCAGCAGTTAACAAAAGACATGGGTAAAATTGCCATCATTCATTAACTGGTAGAGCAGGGGTCAGGCTTGCTTTCCACCTCCTAGCCGTAGTGACTCTGCCTGTTCTGGTGCAGGTAAACTTGCTGTTGCCCTGAGTGCAGAAGTAGGTGTTTTCTAGTTGTTTGATGTTACATTCACTTTCCTATGTGATGTTCCTCTCTAGGAAAACTTTCCTAGGTGTAACTGAGATGACTGAATCCAGAAAGTGTTTCTGACAATTCCTACCCAGTTACTGCTGAGGTTAGTAGGTACTTTTGGCTTATTTAATTTCGATTTTCAGAGACATCCCTGGAACATGGAGTTGTGCTTCTCTCAATGCAATGATTTATTTCAGTCTGGACCAGGACTAAGCTTCTCACTGTCCTCACACTGAAACCCATCAAAGGTGCAAAGGCAGATTTCTCTCCCTGTGTCTCCTTGGATCTGAGTATGTGAGTCAAGCAGGTGTTTTCTGAGACTGCTCAACATGCAGTGACAGGACTGAGCTGCTTGGAAATGTACTCAGGGCCACCACTTGCTTTCAAACTGTAGCTGGTAGCAGTGTAGCTTTTGGGCCCTTGTTTTACTTCTGTAGCAGCCAAACTGGTGAGAAAAATTTCAGGATGGCAACACAACGTGGATGGTCTCCTGACCTCTACAGCACATCTGACTCTCAAGCTGGGCAGCTCTGTTGCAAGGGCCATGTTATATATTTTAGCATAGTATATTTATTATAATTATATATATATATATATACACACTATAAAATTACAATATATTTATTAGACAAACTTTTGGCCGAAGCTATAAGAGCAAGGTTTTTAAAAACTACTCACTTCTCTTATTGTCTATGTATTTACTAACATTTTGGGTATGAGAACTGTAAAATCATTTTACAAATTGGTTGGTCTTGATAACAATTACATTAAAATGTTACCCAAAGCTTCTGATTATAGCTTCCTATCCCTGGTCTGACCTGAATATACGATGTATACATAGAAGAGATATACTTCATGGATTGGTTTCATCTAGCTGCTTATAGTACACTAAGGCAAATGTTTAAGGAAAAAGGACAGGGTTTTTTTCATCTAGTCTGTCTGATTTTTGTCTTACAGTGGATTTCCCCCTCTTATACACTCATTCTTGTCCAATCCTTTCAGTTTTATAAGCCTACGTAGCTCTAGTTTCAAAGTAATTATTTTGTATTTGACTTGTGCTTGTGGCATCCCTTCTTCCATTCTGTAATCATCTGTTATTTCCTCTTTGACAGGATGCCCTTTTTGACCAATATAACCTGGGAAATTTGGTTACCAAACTAGACAGATCAATCGGTTGATCCAGCGTAACAGTTCTTACTTAATTGCTTAGAAGTTTGGGATTCTGGTGGTTTTGGGGTTTTTTGTTTTGTTTTGCTTTAGTTTTAATTCTGCTGTGTTTTTCCCCTTGCTGCAATTACAATACTATAAAACTGCCTGTTTAGATTGTGGTCTGTATAACCCATGTTGTGTCAGGTACTTAAAGTACGTGTACAAAGCTAATAAAATATTTCAAGAGCATAAGGCCCATTTGCTTTCACCTACATCTTTAAACCCCTCAGTGTGGTGAAGCAATTACCTCCTAAAAGTAGTTTCAGAAGAGAAAATTACTTTCCTGCAGTGAAGAATCCACTGAATCAAGGATAGGAAGCTTGTCTCTGTATATGTGTGTGTATATATATATATATGTGTGTGTGTATATATCTTGTTTAGTTTTCATAGGAAAACAAAATTCAGTTTTTTTTTTCACTTTGTGTCTTAGTCTAAAATAGAAAATGTGACAGCTTTATTAACAGCACTTTTGCAATATAAACATTACAGCTAGTAAGAAATTGCACTAATAAGACACCACAGATTTTCAGATCCCTGCTGGGGGGGGGTGTTTAGTTTTCATTGCTTTTGTCAGCAAAAATTCCATCACTGACTTGTGGGTGGAAGGTACAAAATTCTTGCTGGCAAAAGAAAATGTTTATTTACTGCTCATATGGATACGGTTTGTAAATTGTCTCTGCGAGCAAATGTAAAATGCACTTTACATTTTACTGTGTAATGTTTTAAAAACATTTGTCTGTAAGATTTGGAATTATCACATACCAGTAATTACCATGGATGATGAAAAATGTTGAGGGAAAGAACCTCCTTAGCATATTCCTGACTTCATGTATGCATAGATGTCTAAGACAGTAGGTGGTGTAGTGCATTTTAAGCATATTGTAGTGGCTTTCTGCAATGCAGAACTATTTCCATTTAAGCTTGAAAAGAGTCTGGCATGATTCAGAGTCAACATGATAATATATTCTTGATATCCTTTACATGCTGATAGCAGTTCAGATGCACTAAAGGGTTTTGTCAAATCATGTTCATTTTCTATAGGTGTTAATATATCTGGCAACTAGAATTCAAATTGGTGCTCTTAAACTAGTGTTAAATCTGGGTCGGTGAGATCTCCAAACTGAGCAATTTCACCAACTGTTGCAGAATGCTTCAGCAAACCTTTGAGCTAAACTGTGCTCCTATGTGTTGAGAGTTGTAATTTAGTAAGTGGCAGGCAGGCTGTAGCTACTTGTCTTCCTCCTGGGAAAAAAATGGAAATATGTTAGCTTGATATTGCTATAACTTTAAAATCTGAAGTAGAGAGAGGGCAGCCTAAAAGGATTGGTTTGTCTCCCACTTCCTTCCCCTTGTCTATTGAGTCAGATCCTTACCAAGATTTTTCTTGGCCTGATTTCATGTGATTTAAAACAAATTCAGTTTTCCTGGGTATCTTCTTAGCTTAAAGACAAACGTAAAGCTGTAGTTCTGTGTCAGGGAGAGATACTGCTCTGATTTCACATTGAAGAAACATCAGGGGTCACGTTGGGCTTTCTAAAACACATAAACTGGATTGTTTTAATCTGTGTTGCAGGTGGAAAACCAGGCCTAGGAGTAAAAGATTGCCACAATCTTTGAGTAAAAGTCATAGCAAGATTTTGCGTAGGACACTGTCTGAAAAGGCGCTTGAAAGTGGAAGGAAACACACTGCTTCCTGCAGTCTACCTTCCTGCTGTGCATGCATTCAGGGCCTGATGTTAACAGATGAGGTTGCAGAAAAGGCACTCTGGGTTCCACCCCTGATTTCTCCTAATAGAAGCAGCCCTTGGAACCTTGCAGAAAGCAGAGGTTAAGGGCAGGAGGGCAAGAGCGATCTGATTCATTTTCTCTGATGTGTTTTGGCACATGCGTTTTGGTCAACATTAACTTTGTGATAACAATGATATGGAAGTTCCCATGACAAACATGCTTGTCTCTAACCCTGAACAGCAGGGTTAATCCCAACCCTTCAAGGTTAATTAAGAGGTAATTGCATGGGCCTCAATTAATCCATGTTTAACTCAGTTGCATTTGATGGGAGGGCACTAGAGATTAATTTGGCCTAGTGCCTCATCAAATTCATTGATTTCATTAAATGTGAAAAAATATTTTAAGCGTGAGGTAACAGCTGTGACTCTTCTGACCTATGGCAAGGTCTAGCAACATCAGGCAAGACCTTAGATACTTCTCAGAAGGCTGTAGATGATAGCAGTTTGGCTAAGTCAGACAACTGCTGCCTCTTCATCTCCGTGGCTACAGAAAATCTTGTAAACTATTGAATCGCACAGTGATAAGGTCTGACAGAGGAGTCAGGACTTCTTGAACCCCTGGTGATTCTGATGAGAATGGCAAATGTTTGCTTTCCTTCTCTGAATTGGGCCCTTGACTATTAACATAAGAGCTTGCATACACAGGGTGATATGTCACACAACGCACCCTCTTTGCTCTTAATTAAGTGTATGACTGAGAGGATGCTAAAATGTTTTGTCTTTTTTTCTGCAGATTAATGAAATCATGAAATCTTACTAATGAGATTCAACTCTAACATCTGTTGTAACAGTAAATTTAAAGCTAGATGAAGGATTTGTGTATGTTAAATGGCTCAGCACTACAAGTGTGGCTAGAATAACCTGGTTTCTGTCTCTATAGAATATTCAAAGCTCATAAGTAAATACCTGGTTAAGGGTGACAGGAGGGCTCAGATGGGAGTCAGGTGTTACTGGATTTTCACTATTTGCATTGGTTGGTTTCACCAATACAAGTCCTGGCACTACCCAACACCTGCACGTGTGTTGCATGTAAAATACTCAGGTTTCACTGTTTTGTTTTCTCCATTTAACTCTCCTCCAAACCACAAAATCTGGTTGCGCTCTAGCTACAGTAAATACTGGGTGTGAAAGCTGACTCAACGTCGGCTGCTGTATACTGTACCAGGCAGCTCTCGAGTGATGCTGCTGCAATTTATCACCATAAACTGTTTCATATTGGAACAAACAATACTCACGAGGCAATCTGGATTCAAATTAATTCAAAAGCACCATAACTGAAAAGTGAGCAGCCTCTTTGTGTTGTTTCTTTTAACAAGATTTTATGATATGACTAGACTACAAATAGCTCTATTCATGATAAACTGGCAACTTTGCAAATTGTATATGCTAAAAGCTATTTGTTGTACAAGCTGTTCTGGAGACAAATCTTAAATGAAATCCTCTCTGCCAGGGGGATGCGAGGCATCAGTTGCGTGGATGCTGCCATGGGTGTCCTGTTTCAGGAGCCTCACGGCTATGAGGGTGGTGGTGAGAAAAGACCATCTGGTCCAAAAGCCTTTAATTACTCCAAGTCAATCACTAAGGGCACTAGAGAAGAAGAGGGTAGGTCCATTTGGAGACATGCTACCAGTCTGGTGAGAAAACGTGTAAGGGCAAAAGAAAACTTAGTGTTGGAAAAAATTGTTTTTGGCCCCAAATATTTGCATCTAACTCTACGAACCTCTCGCTGTATGTTTTCCCTTTGAAGGCATAGTAATATTGTAATCCTCCAAAATACTTTGGAAACATGTTTACTTTAATGTGCTCTAAGACTGCTGCTATTGCCTTTCACAGATACGCTCTGTTTTCAGCATGATCCCAGGACCTAGTCACAGCTGAACCTCCTTTTCCAAGGATGTGTGGGCTAGTGGAGGACACCTAATATGTTTTTTGTTTACATCAGTAAATACCTTAATTAATGTAAACTGGTGGCATGATATGGAATAAGGCACTAATGCACCTTTGCTGTAGACATTATCACAGGGAATTACATCTGTATTTGGAGATGCATATTTCTTCAGTATTTGTATAGTGAGCTCAAATACCGAATAACACACTCTGTCATGCAATCAAATGGTTCTGCAACTAGAAAGGGAGCCTAAATTGTCCCTTGGGAATAACTTCTATAAGATATACAAGGATGTCATCCATGACCTGTTGATAAAGTTCTAGTATTACCTACAGGAGTGTCTCTCCAGGACCAAGGGAATTAGTTGCAGTTATGTTTTAATGACTTATCAAATCATTCCAGTTCTACCCACAAGTAAAATTATGCTTCCTGCAGAACCAATGACATTTACTCTTAGCCTTTCTTTTCAGAGTATTTGTACTTTAATAATAATAATTGTAACCATATTGGAGGTTAAAAGCTATCAGAAGAATTACAGAAGCTCTTTAAAGGCGTTAAGTGAATTAGGACCTGAATGTAAAGTAATTTATGGTGTAAAGATTTATGAGACACACCTTCAAAACAAAAGTATACATGAAGGTGAGTATAAGAGGTAAAATCAGAAATCAGAAAGCAGTGGGAATCAGGAAAACTGTAGGCATCTGAAGTTGAAAACTCAAAACTTTCTCAGCTGTCAGGTGACTCCAGAATAACCTAGATCAGAAGGCAGATTGTGTCAATAATTATTTGAGGCACATTATATTCTTGCTTCTGAGTAACCACCGAAGTTGCTTGCTCTTGGTAGGCATCATTCAGGATTGAGCCATGCAGAAATTAATGAAGTAGGCCATTTCATGAGAGGAGCTCTGTATAATGAGTATTTTCTGGATGCTTCCACTGCAGTAAGCAGACAGACAGCAAGAAGGTGTCTGTCTTGTGTTCAAACCCTGTTATTGAGGAGTAGAGGAACTGAGGTGCAGGAATGTCTCACCAGTCTCCAGATAGTGCTTGCTCTGCACAACGTGAAGCAGCACAGAGGCTACATGCATACGCCAGCAGTGAGCAGTTGCTTTCCCTCTTTGGAAGGAAATACAACCTGGGTTTGCTGTCATTTGTGTCTTGTGCTCACCTTTTCAGTCTATTGTACTCATCTGTGTGGCTGCAGATGGATGATAATTTACAGAGTTCAAGGGAACAGAAGAACACAGAAATTCCATGCACAGTTTTCAGCCTGGTTATATGCATTTGGAAATCTCAGTCTAAATTTGTACTTACTGTATGGATTACAATAAGGGGAAGGGAAAAAAAAAAAAAAAAAAAAAAGGAGTGTCATTAAAGACTAAAATTGATGCAACTTATCTGGAATTGAATTCAGTCCCTCAGTTTAGTTACCAGTATGTGCTGTGTACTTCATCTGTATGTAGTATGATTGTAATTATGATATCTTTGTTAGTCAAACTCCCAAGAACAAAAAAGTGCTTAGAAATTAGCTGGCTATCTTCCTGATTTTTAAAGCCAAATGTCTAATTAGAGCACTTCTGTTTCTTACATTTATTTTCACATTTAGACAGTGAAAGAAAAGAAATCTCAACACAGCTGTGGCTCTTTTATAAACTTCATCTTATTAGAGCTTTTGGGTGAAATTCTCCAGTGGTGTAACTCCACTCACTTACATTTCTGGTGGTGTAACTTCAGATATTTATATAATCTCTCTACATCTGTCCACATGTGTTTTTACCAAACCCGTAGCTAATGTAATTCATTGTAGTTCTTCTGGCTTCTGTGAAGCTATACTTATTTCTTACCAGCTGAGTATCCGGTCCACAGCATCTGGTTTTCCTTTTCCCTCCCTTAATAACACTGATGATTCAGAATTCCTTAAGGAGGATAATACTAAACGTAATTAGACAGGATATGTTCAAGAAGAAAATTTAATTTGAGGAGGTTTGCACAGAATTTTTATTGGCCTCAGGTGGGATGCTGGGACTTTATCTTAATGAATCCTTTCTACAGATCCATTAAAAAAAAACTGCATTATGCTATTATGTGACGGAGTGTAGTCTAATGGTGCATTACACACATGTTTATTCAGTTGGATTTTAAAGTTGTTCTCTAGATTAGGATAATTACTCAAGGCTGCCAAAAAGAAGTGTAGTAACATAAGCTGAGTTTTAAAAATATCTATGCAGAGAAAAGTTTATTTAATCCTTTGCACCTACATGAATTTAAGAAAATCCTGTTAGTAGATGAAATGTGGGACTGTGGGTTGGATCTATCCACAGAATTGCCTTGATGGTTAAGCCATGATGTTTAAGTTCACCCTTTTATTGTGTCCCTCAGTTACTCACAATTCAAATGCAAATAGTTTATTATCGTGTAATAGCTTGCACTTTTAAAATCATATCTGTGTGTGGCCTTTGTGCAAGCACAGCACATTCTGGGGTTATTTAGATGAATTCCACTAGCTTTTGCACAAATGTTCACCCATAAGCTGCTAGGTGAATTATCCTCCACTATTCCTGAATCCATATCCATTTGTCATTTATTTTCAGAGAAGTTTGCTTCTCTGTTGTTAATAATAACAAGGCACTTCTTGCTGTCATTTACTGTGGTGTGATTGAATATTAATTAGGATGCAAGGTTCGGGGAACTTTTAACAGAAGCAGTTACAGGGGAAGAAAAAGTTACTTCATGTGTAGCTTTGCAAGCTCTCTGCTGAAGACATTAGGAAGAAAAAATGGAAAGAGGTGGAGAGAGGCAAACTGATAAATGATTCAATAGCCCTGTTTAGTGGAGTGTTTCTGAGTAAAATAAGATGGAGCATTTCTACTCACTCAACTGCCTCCAGTCTTTTTCAATGTAGGACACAGGGAATTGAGTGAAGGGTCACAAGAGTCATGTTTGAGGCCATCATCAAGGGGGAAAAGGCAAATAGAAGGCAAATTACGTTTGAGAACATAGAAGGGGGAGAAGAATTAGTGGAGCTGCTAGGTCTGCTTCTCTTCTTCTGTAATCGTATTCAAAATGATGGAGCCTTAAGAAGGAAGCATCAGAGTTGCTGTGCAAAAGCAAGCCACAAGCTTCCTCTGTACTGACACTGCAAAATGAGATTTACAAAGTGATAAAGTCATGTGGAAATACAATATCTTCAGTGTCTGCTGGTGCCACTGCAGATAATTATATAATTCTCTGTATATTTGTCCAAATCTAATTACTAATTAATTACTCCTAGTTTAAGCATATCTATATATATCTATATATCTATATCTATCTATCTATCTATACATATATATATATATATGTAGGTTCTGTGTTAGCACTTGAATACAATTGCAAATCTACATTCTCTTCCCTATATGCCTAAGATGTTTCAAATAGCTGGTGATTGAGTTCTTGATGGATCTAGAATTACAATGAAAAATTATTTTGCAGCCTTAGGCATTCAGAACATGAAATCAGACACAAGCATGTAACGGTTCAAAACAGTAAATGAAGCTGCTGCACATGGACTTAAGGTTTGTTGAAAACAAAAGAAAAACCCAAAACAAAGGGGGGAAAAACCCCAACATTCAAGGTCAGGCTTGATGGGTCTCTGAGCAACATGATCTAGTTGCAATTGTCCTTTTGAAGGTCCCTTTCAACTCAATGCATTCTATGATTCTGTGATCCTACCACTTTCAGTGTCCTTCAGGATGGGAGATAAGGGAATAAATTTCAAGGGAATTGAAACCAAAGCTCTCAAATCTCTTGTGGCACAAATTCATTAAGATGGGTTATCAGGTCCAAATAGACCACCACCACTGTGACCTCTAAATCATGTCCCAAGTGTCCTGACTACTTGTGTTTTGTGCAGCCCCAGAGATGGTGACTCTGCCAGTTCCCTGAGCAGCCGGTTCCAGTGCTTAACCACTCTTTCAATCTAAGATTCTCTGATGCAACTTGAGGTCACTTCCTCTTGTCCTATCACTAGTTACCTGGGAGAAGAGACAGATCCCCACTGCTCTACTACCTTCTTTCAGGTAGTTGTAGAGAGTGAAAAGGTCTCCCCTCAGCACTCCTATGTCCAGCCATTGCTCATAAGACTTATTCTCCTGATGCTGTTTCATTGTCCTTCTCTGGACACATTCCAGCAACAAAATGATGCACTCTATGCGCACAAATATAGAAGGAAAGACAGATAACTTTCATAAGAAGAGTTATTTTGAAATGATTTACTGGAAAAGCAAACCTCCAGGGATGAAATAACTTTTAAAAAATATTGCTTTGCTTAGAATCAAGATGAGAACCTGAAGGAACCCCCCCATACACACTGGGAAACCAATTCAAGCACTTAGAACTTGAATTTTCATTCTGTTTAAGGATAGACCAAGCTCACTTTTCTCTCGTCTGTATGCACTTTTGCAGTCTCAAGGGGGTGGGAGACAACTGCATTATTTAATTTATCTTACCAGAACTGGTGTTTGCTGCCACAGGCCACCAGCTACCAGCAAACGAGCACTTCATTTAAAATACTGTTGAAAAGTTGAGTTCAGTCCTATTGCATCTGGTACGCAGATGGGATGCTACTTTTTTGTTCAAATAAACAGAAGCAATTAAGCCCCTTTTGGAGTAAGAAATCTGAAACAATATGAGGCACCATCTGAAGCACAAGCTCAATCAATTGCTGAATGATGCAGAGTATCAAGAAGGGCTGTAAACAAGCATAAATTGCCTAAGTGTGTGGTGGTGGGGAGTTGTTTCTCTTTTACCCTTGTTTTTGGAGTTATCTGTGTATGAACAGAGATAGGAACAGAAGCAGAGACAGTGGCAACAGAGGATAGATTTTAAAAGCCCCCAGTTTGTTACCTAGTGTCCTGCAGTAATTTGAAGGAGCAAAGACACTGATGGCAGGCACTGCCCTCCTGCCTGGCAGTTCTGTGTAGAACCTCCTGGTCCCAAAGTCTATCACTGTTGTGCAACAATTGTAGGTGACTCCCTCTGTCTATGAAAAAAACAACTAGTCCCCAAAGATCTGATTTGCTTTCCAATTTCACACACCCCGTTGACTCAGCCACACAGAAGAATGCAGTTCCTTTGCACTTCTGGGTTCTTTTTATTCTGTTTACTCTTGCAGTTAGTTTCACAGCAAGAACTATCTTAAACATTTTTACCTTGGGTGTATCTCATCAGAGTCCATGGACTTCTGAATATTCAATTTCTGTAACTGATACCTAACCCAGTCTTCAGAGACTACTGGAGAGTCATCTCTCCTCCAGGTTTCCTCTCCTTCATCTAGGGGCTGAAGTCTTGGGAGTAAAGACCAAAGCAAAGAAGATAATCTTTCACACCCTGAGTTACTGTCAATGGCAGTCCAAATGATTGTCAACTACTTATAAAAGTCAAATAGATGCAAACAGTGCACCTCTGAAGATGGCAATACAACGTGGTTACACAATATGTCAAAAAGTTTTCCATCTGCAACTGCAATGTACAAAGGAAAAGGAAGTAGATGTAGTAGACAAATTATTTATCTAATACAGCTTCAGCCTGCAAATAGTTTTGGTGGTTGTAAGAGTCTGTTAAAAAAGCAGAAAATTATTGCAGCCCTGTTTGGTTCCTTACGTTGCCATAGATGTATCCTGTAGCCTAAATTGTGAGACCTCTTTGGATCTCAGTTTCCCATCTGTAGAATGGAATTAGTATTGCTTCCTTTAACCTGTAGGGTCACTATGGGAATAACCACATCAATAATAATGGGGTTGACACTACCCTCCAAGTACTGCGGGCAGGAAATGATAAATCCCTGGAACCTGAAGTCTTCAGATCAGAAAAATGAAAAATTTAATATATTTTTGCTCTAATAATGCAGTTTCCTAGGATATCACTGCAATAGCGTAAGTATATAGAGACCAAGGCACAGCAAATAAAAGTGTGGATCACTGGAAAGAAGACATCACTGAACTTCAACCCCCATATCTTCTAATTTTCTGAAGTCCTATTATGTATGATGATTTATAGTAGTGATCTTGTTGAAGCTGGAATTATCAAAAGATATAAGAAGTGAAAGATGCTATTATGCAATCAAATATCTTTTATTAAACTAGATGTCATAATGTGAGGCAGGAGCTGGGGGTGGAGAGAGGTGTGGAATAGATGAGCTTTCTGATCCACTTTATGTCTGAAATATGTTCAGAGGAAGATCCTGGGCAAATGTCAGTCTAATAAGAAGCATTATATCTTCTTACAAACTTTGTCCTGTACAGTGTAGAACAGACATAGAATACATAAATAAAAATCTTTATATAAAGAAGCTGGAAAAATAATAGAAAAAAAAAATCAAGAAAATATTGAGGCTAAGGTTAAAAAAAAAAAAGAAAGAAAAGTCTTGGAATGTTTTGAATGAAATTAAAATCAACTCAAATTCTTTCTCATTGAAATTAAATATTTCTTTCATCCTTTAGTAACCTTTTCTCTAATTACATTTCTAGAATCTCTAGAATTTTTTAAAAATTAGTCTTGGATTTAAAATTAAAAATCAAGGCTTTTACAAATAAGTCATATTTTTGGCATGGAACAGTTTGTTGAAAATTCCAAAGAGAAATGTTTCATCTCCCTTAAATGGATGTTACTCTTATCTTTATTGGTAGGAACTATACTCCAGACCTGACACATTTGCAAGTAAAGTTTGCTCACTCCATCAAAACTCTGTTTAGCAAAGTTCGATATTCAATCCATGTCCTCTTAAAGCTACTTTTATTACAGTTCAAACTGCCTAGGACTCCAGACCATCAAATTATACATAAAATACAGTGATCCTGACATGCTTTTGGGTTTCTGTCTTTGTGTGTAATGACTTTGAATTATACTCTTATCTATATGTTGGTACATTTACTCCTGCTTTTGTTGATCTTATATCACCAATACCTTCTGACTTTTATTAGCCGTGGTAAAAAATCTTGCATTTATCATAAACAAATTTAACGAAGCCTGTGTTTCATTCTCCTAGGATTTACCATCTTGACAACATAGCTTTTGGGATGATGATGAGGAAATTAGACAAATAGACTTAAGAATCTGATATAAAGTCGCAGAGTTGAGAATCTTTTGCCAAAAAAAAAAAAAAAAAGAGATGTCATGTAATCATGGTCAAAATCAATCTCATTGTTTAATGTTCCATTGAAAAAATGAACAGGCAAGTAGATAAAAGCAGAGAGAACCTTGAACTTCTTTAATCCAGCCAATTGCTTAATTGATGAAAAATTCCTTGTTTTACGTGTAAAAATGAGATTCTGTAACAAGCACTCACAGAGTTACCTCATCTCTTGTGGTAGATTTGCTTGGGGTTCCAGATGACTCACTTTTATCCAGCAGCAAGTCTGAAGTTTGATTTAAATGCTATTGAAAGCCAGAAGCTAGCAAACTGAAAGGTTAGAGTCAAGCACGAACTTGGTATACTGTACTTTCTTTGAACTTGTACAGCAACAAGAGCTAAATCTCTTAGCAAATACACATCAATTAAGAATAGGGCTATGAAGACTGACTTCACCCCTCTGCCCTAGTCCCAAGCCCTGACATATGCTCCTTTCCAGGCTGCTTTGAGGTAAGCCATCTCCCAGGCAACCTGCTTTCACTATTGCTCCTTTGCTCCTCTCTTTTCACATATCCCATTGCAGCTGAGCATTGCTGACCTATTCTAAAGTGTTCAGTAGAATTCCTTTGGCATGCAAGTTTGTGAGTAAGAAATGTGCTTAATTAAAACAAGCAAACAAAAAAAAAATAAAGAAAGCTATTACTTTTTTTTAGCTCTTAACATTATAATTACCAATTACATAGCAATCATAATATATCATATATATACCAATAATTATCAGAAGTCTTGGTTTAAGAGAGTGAACTGTTATTAAAATAAAAGTATGAGTATGAGCATGTAAGTTTTATATGAGATGTTGACTTTTTAAGTTTTACTTTTAATGGTGGTTCTGTTTGTCAGCACCAGTTGCTCTTACATACCATAGTCCACTGGTTTGCATAACAGACCACTATGTTGCTCATGTATGATATTCTGCTGCTGGACAAAAATTAGCAAGAACTGGTTTGATCATAGCATGCTATGACCTGCTGTAGGCCAGGAACTGAGAATGCCATAAATAGAAAAGGATGGAACTGTTGCCATTTGTAGGCTGGAGAAGCACATATCCCTTGTAGAGTTGGATTAATAGTGACAGTCTCTTTTTAGACCAGATACACAGTGCTAAAAAAAGTAAAATTGATTTGGTGGTGTCTGTAACCTTTTGTGGTGTTTTCCCCCTGAAATGTATGAGAAAAATCGTCATCTAGCAGAGATGTTTGATAAAACCACCAGCTGTGAAGCAGTGTTGCAGAATCCTTGTAAGGATAAGAGCCACATGACATGAACTGTTAGTAATGATGGGACAGTCAAGCCCATTGACTTGCATGAGCAGTCACAACAGAGTTCACATCATAACAACTGTTTACAGGAAAAGTGTAGATTAATGACTTTGATGAACAAATTGTTCCCAGATGGATTGCAAATAAAGTTACGTATTGAGTAGTCTGCATCACAGTTGCATTGGCCTTCTATGCTCATTTCTTTTCAGAGATTGACTTTTCCCTCCTCTCTTTAGTTTACAATTTTGTTCTAGAATTGTGGCTTTTACACTGTAAACTATCAAATAAATTGTAGCAGACCTCAGGTAACTTTAGTAGGAAACTTCAGAATAGAGAGGAAGTGTAATAAAGGAGGCATAAAAGAATCTGATCTATTGGTAATATACAGTAAGATTCTGAACCAAGTAAAATATAGTAAACCAAAACTGCTAAGTTACCTTGTCTGGTCATGAAACCTTCTCCTGCCATTAGAAGTGAGTGGCACATTTCTAGAAAACCAGTCGTGTTTAGTCAGGGGAAGTCAGCTAGGTATAGAGGAGGAAAATTTCCCATCTTCCTTGGTTTTCTCCTGAAGAGAGTGTGTGACAAACTAGCTTAACTGCATCAATTAACTGACTCATTAAGGAAGTGTCTGTTGTGTTCCTTAAACTCTTTCCAGTAAATCTTTCTTGTCGCAGAGTCCTGAATTGTGCTAATAATTATTGTATGAGCTGTAACTTCATCCTCCTAACTACAGCAGCTGAAAGAAGATAACTCAGTATCCTATAGATTACTATAGATTTACAAGTGTGGAAGCACCACTGGCTGCCAGCTCCAATATCTGTCAAAACTTATTTAAGAACATCAGCTTTACAGAAGTCATATTTGCATCTAAAATGAAGCATTGAAGGAGAGGCCCTTCACTGTTTTACTGAAATAGTACTTATGTTTTTTTTATAAAGGTATTTATGTTAAATTCTATTGTAGATGCACATGCATTTAAAACAAATACTTTAAGTATTTAAGAATTACAGTCCCTTCCAGAATCGCAAACTATTTAGGAAGCTTCAGAGAGGTTTAAGAAGGACAACATACTTGTGTGGCATTTCTAACAGTTTCTCTGCAACTGCAGCTCCAGCTGGCAGTGGCAGTGCTGTGTTGCCCTTTCAGTGTGCACTCTGCCTTTGTGCCAGTCTGAGTGGGTAGGATGTGTTGGGTGTTTATTTTTGTCCTCATTCTGGACAAGTGTGAGAGATTAAGAGGTTCTGGGTAGCAGCTTGTTACTCTTCAGACTTGCTAGGATGTTTTATTGAGGCTTGAGTGGGAAGACAGAGACAATCATTCCCAAAGCCAGGGTAGTTTTTGATGCTTTGCTGAGTTTTTTTCTTCCTGTTCTGAAACAAAAAAAAAACAACAAAACCGAACTTGAACCAAAGCATAGTGATTACAACTTTTGAAAACAGCTCATACACTGATTCAGGAAATTACTTTTGCTGTGGTAAGGACCACTCTCCTAGGCTGGCTGCAGCAAAGCTAGCTTGTGCAATCCTAAGAAATCACTTGAATGTTGGAGCAAAAGTGGTTTTTGTTGTTGTTGTTTTGGTTTTTTTGTTTGTTTTTTTTTTTTTAATATTGGTACATCCAAGACCGTCATGGAACTGTGGGCATTTAATATCAGCTTCTAAGGTCATTCTGCTGGGGTGCAGTCAAGGCTGACCACATTTAAGGAAGTTCACAGGTTGTGTGTAGATGTGTTTATGAGAGGAGATAGACCCATGTCCTCCCAATGAACATAGCTGATGGAATGCTGCTTTAGTCACTCTACACGGCAATAAGAGACCTGACTTTGGGCTATACATTTTCCTATTGGAAACTTTTGGGATTTCTTAGAACGAGGGGAATTTAAAAAAGATGCTGAGTTGCTTGAACGTGTCCAGAGAAAGGCACCAAGCCTGGTGAGGGGGCTAGAGCAGAAGCCCTTTGAGAAGCAGCTGAGGGAGCTGGGGGTGTTCAGCCTTCAGCCTGCAGAAGAGAAGGCTCAGGGGAGACCTTATTTCTCTCTACAACTACCTGAAAAGAGGTTGTAGCCAGGTGGGGTTTGGTCTCTTCTCCCAGGCACCTCGTGACAGAACAAGAGGACACAGTCTCAAACTACACCAGGGCAGGTTTAGGCTGGATGTTAGGAAGAAGTTACTCACAGAAAGAGTAATTGCCATCGGAATTGGCTGCCCAGGGAGGTGGTGGAGTCACTATCCCTGGAGGTGTTTAAGAGGAGGCTTAGTGCCATGGTTTAGTTAATTAGAAGGTGTCGAGTGATAGGTTGGACTCGATGATCTTGAAGGTCTTTTCCAACCTGGTTAATTCTGGGCTTCTGTGAATGTAGACAAAACACCATGGTGGAAGATGGATCACATAATTTTTCTTCTAGATTAGTGTGTCTATGCACTTCATTCTATTTTACAGCACTCTAAAGAAGAACTAAATGTAATTCAAACAATAATAAGTACATGTATTGTCTGTTTGATGCTCTGTTATAAATACATCTGCTTGTATTTCTTTGGAATAGAACAATCCTGATAGTGGTCACTAATTGCTTTCTTATTTTTGTAAAGGACTCATTCAACATCAGTGATTGGAACAGATTGCAGTCTAGAGACTCCTTTCTTGAAAAGCAACTACAGTCACATACCACTCACCAGGCACTGCAGAGCTAGCACACAACAGCTGAGAAAAGTCTGAGAAATCAGATCTCAAGCACAAATAAAGAAGGCTGTTTTTCTTCATGGGTACATCATTACTTTGACATTTTCTCTTCAGTTAAAGGGAATAAAAGTTTACATTTCAGCCATACAAGTGAAAAATAAAAATCAGTCCAAACTAAACTGTTAGGTTTAGACTGAAGCTTAAAAATCACAGCTCTGCCATCACTTCAGAAAAATACTCCCCAGATACTCTGGTGATCGGGCAGCAGACCAGAAAGTTGATAGTGGCTAGAGATGCCCTGGAGACCACAGCTCCAAACACCCTGCAGGCAGACACAGAGAGAGAGCAGAAGAGTGAGAAACCTCTTGTAAACCACCCTTGCAAAATTCACACTCAGAAAGAGGTGCTCTGATTTCAAGAAAGTTAGGAAATTCAGTGAGGACAAGTAGCTCAGTAAGATGCCCTCATTTGACAGTGAAACCAGGATGCCCTGGTTGCTCATGGTACAAGCAGAAGATAGGTAAGCACCTTGGGTGAGGAAGCTGAGGTGAGTACCAGGGGACACACCTATCTAGAGCAGATAACAACACATGGAAAAATTTATTCCACTTGTGGAAAATATTGTGATATTTTTTAGCTGTGGAGGAAGAGAAATTTATAACAGGAGAGGCTGAGAAATATAATTTATGACTGGAAATCCCATTTTATTGCATAGTGATGAACTAGTGCATACTCTCAGATATTCTCAGTCCATATGTAGCATGATAATTTTTTTTCTTTTTGTTTTTATTATTTTTCTTATTTTTTTTCTTTTTGTTTTCCTTTTTCATTTTTTATTTTTATTTTTCTTCTTTTTCTTTGGTGAAAGAAGGCAGAAGATCTCACAGTAGTTTTGGGCTGCTTTGAAAGAAAGTATATTAATAAAGACTTAATAATTGCAAAATGACAATAGTTTGAGAGAAAAATGCTGGAGTGCTTAGAAAGGTAGGCTTCTATTAGATTTATTTGTTGAGGTTTTTTTCTCCCATAAAAGAGGTTGTTGTGGGGCTAAATATTTTATTAATTTTAATTTTAAAGCATTGCAAAGATTTTATCAAGTGAGGTATATATACAGTTCCCAGAATTTTTTCATTTGTTGTGTGTGAGAGTGTGTGTAGGGTTTTAATTTTTTTTACAATAAGAAACTGTGTGCATCTGAGAACAATCCTCCATTTCACTGTGTGCTGAAAACAGTCTTCAGTGGGGAGTTACTTTAGTTGTTAAGGACTTTATAAATGAACAATGAACATTTCTTGTTTGGTTGGGTATTTTTAAGGCTGATTTTTTCTTCTCTGTGTGTGTGTGTGTTGTATACTCCTAGAAGGCATAGCGATGAAACATGATTATCAGGAAAAAATATGATTATGGAAAGTAGTACTAAAATCCTAGAAGGAATTGCTGTGATTTCTATTTGGTGCATTCTTCTTAAAGGGCTTCCTTACCACCAGCCTTCCACCCCACCTCTCCCCCCCCAGTCTAATTGTGATCTGGAGCCTAAATTATTCAAGTAATGACCAAAAGACACACATAAAAAGGGTCAGTATTGATACCATGTCACATCTGCCAAAAGCCAAAATTAAACAGCATGCCCTGTGGTGGCATGAGGATATCAGGTTCAGATAGATTTAATTTATCAATAGGGTCAGGGCGCACTGAATATAAAATCAAATTACACTGAAGCAGATGTTGAAGTCCAAGAGGAGAAGGTGTAGATTGATTGGAGAAAGGCACCCATCAAAGGCCCCTTTGTCTGGGTCTGACTGGGTGAAGCAGCTGACAAGTGGCCATCAGATACTGCAGCCAGGCAGCTGCATGACTGGAGTTTGACAGCTGACTTCATTAGGGCCCCAAGGCCATGCACCAGGATGAATCTGTCCTTTAATTGAGCTGGGCCAGGAAATAACATCAAGAAAGCAAAGGGGAGTGAAAAGGGTTGAAATGAACCCAGAGGCCAGATAGGTAAACGTAAAGCTCTTGCGGAATTCGATGTGCACACATTATATTTGTGCACATGACATTTGTGCGTTTATCATCAATCTTGAAAGCACTCATAAATCAAAATATATACGCAGCTGGAGAAATCAGCAGGAAAATTCTGCCCGGGTGTGGTGGAGGGTGAAAACGTGAATTGATCTGGGAGTTCCACATGTGACAATTCTGCATGGATAGCCTTCCACAGCCCTTCATTCTGGGAACACATTTTGCATTTCTCCTCACAATAATTTCCTGCTTACTTAACAGATAAGGTAAAGCCTGTAAAGCAAATTCTAAGACGTGTGCAGTTTTTCTCTCTACAACTCAGTGGTATTTTCTCCTGGTGTAGCACTTCAAGAACCTGTCTCATAACATTTATCTAGACTGAGTCAAAATCTTAACACAGAGAATTATAGAATGGAAAAGACTTCTAAGATCACCGATTCCAACAATCAACCTAACACCACCATGGACATTAAAACATGTCCCAGAGTGCTACAAAATTTTTTTAACACCTCCAGGAATGGTGACTCCACCACCTTCCTGGGCAGCAGAGTTTTTTTCTAATTAAAGAGATTTCCTCCCAGACTTTGTATTAGTGTGACTTGCCTTATTTTAAATCTAAAGTTACCAAGAGTCTAGGTTGATTTTTAAACATAAATTGGAGTAATGGATGCTCTGTAGGGGATGAAGGGAGAAAGTCCTTTGGTTCATCCTCAGGCAGAACATTGACAGAAGGCAGGGCTCCCATGGTAAGAGACAGGAGTTTGGTTGTAATATAGACTGTACTTCTTAAGTGTCCCCTGTTAAAGTTGCCTTATGTGATGCTCAAGTTAATTAATACACAAAAAAGGACTGTGGAGCAAAGCTGTAACTAGTAATCTGAGTCCTCTAGCATCAATGACACTTAGATATGTATATCAAATGGAGAATAGACTCCTTTATGTTCTCTCAAAGCATAAATATGTGATCAAAGAAACAACATTCACTAGATCTGCCCTTAAGCAATGACCCTAACCTTATGCCAATCTTCCAATCGCCTGCATCCCCAGAGCACTCAACAGATGTCAAATTTAGTTAAAGTGGAACATATCCATGCATCTAATTTGGAGGCAGAGTAATGCCTAGCAAAAGCTGCCAAATTTTAATGTGCTTATTCAAAAGCTACCTAGACTTGCACACCTCTGAGCAACAGAGTTTTACAAATCACTGACCAAATTTAGCAATAAAATGTGTGGAAGCATAGACAGTGTGTTATCTCACTACAAGAATTCTGTTGCTTTTGTCTCTATACAGCTCTTAAGTTGGTTGCCGCCCTACAAACTGTTTCTGCTCCCTCAATGTGTAAAAAACAGCAAAAAAACAAAGTCAAGATCCTGGCCAAAGGTAAGATGCTGTTAAAAGTACATATCTGCCTTGTATAGCATATTTGCAAAATATGTATTTTGTATTATGTGTTGCAAAATATGTATCTCCACTGAAAAAGAAAAAAAAAATCAAAATGAAAAACATAATCAATTTATGTGTTAATGATTTTGAGATAGCCCTGGTCGTTTTGTGGAGCTTTCTGTCTTCCAGTCAAGCATTTTGCTCCTGCTACCTGGGACAAGAAAATCAGTTCACAATATTATTACCTTGCTGGTATGCTCCAGCAGTCTTTTCTGTGAGGCTCTACAGGGCTTTCACTCAAAGGAACAAACCCTCTGAATCTGAATCAGGTTGCCTTGAGTGAACTGTTCTGGTGGAAGGTGTCCCTGACTATGGTGGGGGGTTGGAACTGGATGATCTTTGAGGTCCTTTCCAACCGAAACCATTCTATGAGTCTATAATTAGACCAGGAGATAGTTTTTCTCCCTTAAGATACAAAAAGTTATTTACTTAGCCAGTGTCCATGGAAACTCTGCAGGAGCTGGAGACAACTCCAGAAGTCTCCCTCTTTGTTTTATAATCTACTCAAAAAGAGAACAGGGAGGGGAGGAAGACACAGGGAGAAATCCTCAACTTTCTGCCCACAGAGGTTGTTTTTTCTCACCATAGTGTGGTGGAGGTCTTGATTTCCAGAGAGCTGTTAATATGGGTTAAGAGTCTGTTTCATAGAGAAAACAGATTTGATCCTATATTAAATTTCTAATGTCATTTTTAGCTTATGCTACAAAAACCTTTTCCATGATGAAATTTGTTATCCAGAGAGCTCACTGGTGTGTTGGCCATGATTTCAACAAAATAATGACTAACTTCTAGCCAGAGACCTAGAGTAACCTCCAAAAACTGTGGGCCAGGAAATTTTCAGTTCTGGTCTCTGTGATGATTAAGTAGAGTTCCCTTCATGAGACTGCTCAGGTCCAAGCCTTTATATAAATTGTTTTGTGATCTGGATAGGCCTGGTTCCAGCAATTCTTCCCCATGTGAAGCATGTGTACAGCTGGCGTAGGACCTGGAGGAGGAGGGTAAGAAGAATGATTTATCCAAAATCTGGTTTGATGCCTGGAAAATAGGCATATGATGTATGAAGAAAATTACACCCACTTAGATTGCTCCAATGTGCTTTACTTTCTTTCCCCCTTATCTATAGAAACACTATGCCAGGGCATAGACACATCTGAGAAAAATATGAGGAACATGTCTTTTCTTTAGCTTCTTAGGGCAGGAAGCCCTGCCCCATGTGTGAAAGACTTAAGAATAAAACTGAAAGGCAAGTCAATGGAGGGCAGCAAAAAATGACAATGCCTAGATGTGCCAAATGCTTTTTATGCAAGGGTAAACATTTCTCCTCAATATTAGCATTTCTTTGTATCATGAGGGCATTTCAGTCATCCAGCACAGCTCTGCCTTGCAGAGCTGCTGGAACCTAAACTCGAGCCTCTGTGGCTGGCCCAATGCAGACCCTCTCCTGGTGGGCTCTGCTACTTCTCCAGATTGTGCAACTGGGGCACCACAGACCAGTGTGGCCTCACATGTGGCTGCACTCTGTTCACAGGAAATTTGTTGGCATGGATAGTATAATAGTGAGTTGGATATGATAAATGTGGGCTCTTAGAAGTGACTGAATCTGTTCTGGTGTTTTCCCAGAGACTGAGAAGTGAGCTATGTCTGCTGGTTTATTCTTACTCTGGAATAATTGCCAAAAATCCATTTTTCTTCTACCTTTCGCCCCTGCTCTATAGTGTCTTTTCCTGCCTTTTCTTTCTGTGCTTCATAAACTTTTTTTTTCCCTATTATTTGTAATATTTGCACTTTTGATTGCTACACTTTTATTCATGATACTCAGGGGCAAAGAAATACAGAACACCTTTATGAAGAAGAGTGGGTTTATTTGGTTTAATATTTTTACTCCTGGCAAAGAAATACAAATTCCACCATGATGTGCTGAGCAGAAATCTCAGTTCAAGCTTCTCCTAGCATAAACTATGGATTATGCTGTGGTTCAGAAAGGTTCCACCAAGAAAGCACATATAGACTGTGCTGGTTTGAACTAATTCAAGGATTTGAATTAGACCTTAGACTATAGGCTGAGAGGAAAGCACTGACAATGCTACTCCACTCACAGCTTTACTGAGAGAGAAAAAAAATTGTTTTAAGAGCTGTAACCCAAATATAGATAAGTCAGAGGGTTTCAGACCTCTGTGGGGCTGCGATGGATCTTGCACGGTTCCTTTCTCTCTGCCTTTTGCAGCTGATTCTGAATAATTCCACTAACTTATTTTCCCACTGCTAACTTCCCTGGCCAATCTACCTTTGCCTATCTGCTGCATTAACAGATGGTGAGATAAGATTGGGGAAGGGGGGAAAGGTGGTAGGGGTGGTTAGAAACCCCTCATAGGGATTTTGATCTCTGGGAGGGCTGTGGTGTTTCTGTATTACCTTTTCACTGTATATATCTGTTATACATTNTGGCACCAATTGCAGGTGGAAAAATTGTTACTTGCCTTTATGGGCCTCAACAATTACTTTAAAACACTCTTATCCTCTTTTCCCCTGCCATTTTGTAGGCTTCTTAATGAAATCTGTATTTTAATTTTTTTTTTTTTCTGGTGTATGTGTACAAGCAAATCATTGAGTTTGATACAGAAGCTTCTACATAGAACATGATACCCTTTTAAAAAGATCTTTTATTTAGCTAACCTGTACCTGGGTCTTGTGCAAGTATTGAGACAGCTGTTTCATTGATTAATAAAGTCACTCTTTAAACATAGTGTAATAAACATTTGCTCAATACTGTCCAATTCAGTAATCCTTTGTAGAGGCATACAGAAAGTCAATATCCTCTAAGCAATGGCGTTACTACACAACAGATTTGTAGTGTAGAGATCCACACAGAAAGTTCACAGCAAAATCAATTGGTCTGCTGTATTTTTCCTAGTAGAATGAAACAAAACCTAGAGAAAAGAAAAGAAAGGATGATAAAGCAAGACTGAAGATTTCGTACTCTGTGTCTACTCTATAGTGCTAGCAAACAGGTGACTGCCATTCAAAAAAAACTCTGAGCCTGCTCTTCATTTTGCTGGTGCCAATGCCAGTGACAGGAAATAGTCACATTTTTTGCTGGCCCAGTATCTTTGTGAAGAAGCTCAAGCTGCCTATCTCCAAAAGAAAAGATTAAGGAAATTGAATTCTAATTGCATTTTGGAAGTACATATAGAATCTGGCAAATGATATCAGTGAGGCAAATTAATTCCTAGTGTAATTACATTGACGTCAGTGGAGTCAATCCAGGGATAAATTTGGTCCATTGTCTTCAAGCAGAGTTTTCACAGGAGAAAGCTGAACAACAAAACCTCTGTGCTGAACCAGAAACTCACATGTTTGATGGACTTTTTTTTTGTTGTAGTGACCAAAAATTAGAAAGAAGATGGGCCAACTACTCAAGGTATTGGTATCTGTACATTCTTGTTTGCTGAACTATTAAAATTACACTGTACCACAAAATTAACTGCAGAATTAACCATGTTGGAAAAGACCTTTAAGATCATTCAGTCCAGCTTATCACCCAACACCTTCTAATTAACTAAACCATGGCACACATGCCTCACCCAGCCTCATTTTAAACACCTCCAGGAAGGAGGAACTGGGTAATTACAGACCTGTCAGCCTGACCTCAGTGCCAGGCAAGGTTATGGAACAGATCATCCTGAGTGAAATCACAGGGCACCTACAGGATGGCCAAGAGATCAGGCCCAGCCAGCATGGGTTTTGGAAGGGCAGGTCCTGCCTAACCAACCTGATCTGCTCTTATGATCAGGTTACCTGCCTGGTGAATGTGGGGAAGGCTGTGGATGTAGTCTACCCAGACTCCAGCAAAGTCATTAACACCATTTGCCACAACAAGATCCTGGCAAAGCTGGCAGCTCATGGCTTGGACAGATTCACTCTGAAATGGGTCAAGAACTGGCTGGAGGGCTGAGCCCAGAGAGTAGTGGTGAATAGTGCCACATCCAGTTGGTGACCAGTCACTAGTGGTGTGCCCCAGGGATCAGCGCTGGGGCCCCATCCTTTTCAATACCTTTATTGATGATCTGGATGAGGGAAGTGAGTGCATCATAAGTAACTTTGCAGATGACACCAAGTTAGGAACAGGTGTTCATCTGTTGGAGGGTAAGAGGGCCCTGCAGAGGGATCTGGACAGACTGGATGTGTTGGCAGATGCCAAGGGGATGAGATTTAACAAGGCTAAGTGTAGGGTTCTACACTTTGGCCGCAACAATCCCATGCAGCACTACAGGCTGGGGACAGAGTGGCTGGAGAGCAGCCAGACAGAGAGGGACCTGGGGGTGCTGGTAGATAGGAGCTGAACATGAGGCAGCAGTGTGCCCAGGTGGGCAGGAGAGACAATGGCATCCTGGCCGGTGTCAGGGATAGTGTAGCCAGCAGGACAAGGGAGGTTATTCTGCCCCTGTACTCAGCACTGCTCAGGCCACTGCTTGAGTGCTATGTCCAGTACTGGGCCACTCAATTCACGAGAGATGTTGAGGTGCTGGATGGTGTCCAGAGAAGGACACCAAGGCTGGTGAGTGGCCTGGAGCACAGCCCTGTGAGGAAAGGCTGAGGGAGCTGGGGGTGTTTAGTCTGGAGAAGAGGAGGCTCAGGGGTGACCTCATTGCTGTATACAACTACCTAAAGGGAGGTTGCAGCCAGGTGGGGTTGGGCTCTTCTCCCAGGCAACCAGCAACAGAATGAGGGGACACAGTCTCAAGTTGTGCCAGGGGAGGTATAGGCTGGATATTAAGAGGAAGTTCTTGTCAGAGAGAGTGATTGGCATTGGAATGGGCTGCCCAGGGTGGTGGTGGAGTCACCAACCCTGGAGGTGTTCAAAAAAGACTGGATGGGGCACTTAGTGCCATGGTCTAGTTGATTGGATAGAGCTGGGTAATAGGTTGGACTGCATGATCTTGGAGGTCTCTCTCAGCCTGGCTCATTCTGTGATTCTATGATGAAAATACCTAAATAAACCCCAAAACCCCAAACAAATAAATCCTCCAAAAAACAAATCACCACCAAACCAAACCCAAACGCCCAAATCAAAAGAAAACAAAACAAAAAAACCAGAAAAAGAACCACTCATCTCTCTCTTCCCACACAAAACAAAACATTGAAGATACTCTGCAAAAGGACAGATAGATGTATGTAGCCAGCTCGGGGCTATATGCAAGCTACAAACTTTCCTGCCTGGCCAGCTCTGGCACAACAGAGAAACGCTTTACATTTTCAGGTTTAACTTTGTCAAGCCTGAGTGCCTCAGTGCAGTTTACAGAAGAGCTCTGTATATTCTATTTGGCTTTTGCCTACACTTTAAGTAAAGAGAGCTTCCCCCAGCTGAACAAATCTTTGGTTCCTTGCTACAATTTTATTTATTGCCCATGTATCAAGGCTAGGATAATATAAGCCTGCGGTGTAAACAGCATGCCACCTCTACATGCAGACACTGATTTATAAATCTCATCATCCACTGGAGATAAAGCAGGGAACAGCCCAGCCAAAAAAAGATAGCCAGCTAACCTATTAGCTAGTAAAGCACATCTTTTGTTTGTTTGATGTGCTGTTTGGCTCAGAAAACAGAACAGATATGCTGATAAAAAGGATTATCACATAAATTTCTTCAAGTTGGTATAAATGAGTGCCGTGCTGGAGCCAGCAGCTCCTAAATTAAATTCACCCTTCTGTGATGGAGTCAGTAGATTATTGACTAGACCTTCAACTTTCTGAGTTCCAAGTTAAACAATTGTAGTCATACAAAAGGGGGGTTTGGAAAGGCTTGCTTTTCACTTGCTAATTTATCCTTGTAAAGTGTAAGGAGTTTGGGTTGGTTTCTTTCCAGAGAGGTATGAGTCCTAATGTGCCAAAAATTTATTAGGGAGCAGAATTTTTATATCAAAGTTGGAAGGCAGATGGTTAAAGTAAGGACCCTGCTGGCTGTCCATTCTAACACACAAACAATGGGATCTTTATGTTTTGCCCATTTAACTTTTCATGAAAGTTCTTCAGCACACTGCAGCACCTGCAGGAAGCAGAGGCAGCTCTCTTTCACTCTCTTCCCTATAGTCATGGTTCATATGGTGCTGAGTGCTCAGCTTCCATCATCCTCACTTACTTTCTGTGCCTGCTGCTTTCAGAGACATAAGCAGGTGTTTGACAGGAGCTCTAACATAACTAAATGTATGTCCCATGTTTGATATGAAGACAATGGAAATAAGAGTGTGCTTCAGTCTTGCCGCAAACAAAAATCACCTGAGCCTTGGAGAGCAAAAGGATTTTAGGTGCTGCATTGTTTTGGAGATATAGACCATCACAAGCTCACAAATGGTTTAAAATTTATAAACTTTTTTTTTTTTTTTTTTTTTTTAATAATACATGGGAAGAAATTCTGTAATAAAGTTGTAAGAACAGAACAAGGTAAAAAGGTAACATGTTGGGCATAGGTCCTCGATTGATCACACAGATCGCAGTCTCATTTCTGTTTAACTGAAATGGCAAAATCCTGCAAGGTGAGGTAGTAAAATAGGAAGAACATGTGTAAGTGCTCAGTTGCAGAGGCCATTTATGTTAGTTGACTTCTGCTTGAGCATATTGGAAGCAATGAACTTACTAAAACGCTGCTTCTACTGCTGCCATAGCCCATGCAAATCCTCACTGCTCCTGTAAACTAAATAATCAGATTTTTTATTTTTTTCCCTGTGATTTGGAAAAAAAAAACCCAACTAAACAACCAACTAACCAACCAAATGAAAAAACCACCCAAGGAATAATTCTACCATTCAGTCCTGTTTGAGCTTTATTCTCTAAGTGTCAGATGTCTATGACATATACTGTGTCCCTTGGAATAATAATAATAGAGCCAGGCAGCCGAGTCTTGCTGTGGGTATCTACAGGGGAGGGGAACCCCTGATGAAAGACTCATCAGTTTCAGCTTAGTTCAGTAGACATCTGTGCAGCAGAGGACCTCGTGATGATCCTGGCAGCAGCTCTTTTCATTTGGGTTTGGCTTTTTGTGATGAATGCTTTTTGTACAGAGGCCCCGTACCAGCCTGCCTCAGCACTTTCAGAGCCAGGGCTTTTTCACTTAGTAAGCTCTAGGGGCTTTTTTCTGTTGTTGTTGTTATTTTGTGTTGGTTTTGGGTTTTTTTTTTTTTGGTTCAGGGATTTTTTATCTTTTTTTTTTTTTTTATGGGCCACTGAGTCTGGCTGGAACTGTATCCAGAGTTACAGAACCAGTGACCACCTGTCACCAAGACATTATGCACAGTGGAGAGAGAGAGGAGTGTGCTGGGGGTGGGTGTGGGGAGATGGAGGGAGCAGGGATTTCTGAGAGGCAGGAATCTTTGCTTATCCATTTGCAAACACTGAAAATGATAACAGTAGTTGGAAGCTTTGGAGGGACTGAGGGAAAGGGAAATAGGAAGGCCATAAAGAAAAGGATTACAGGCTAAAATAGACCCTGCCCAGAACAGTCTGATAAATTCAGCCTTTCAGATTCCTTTATCACTGGTAGGATTTGTTCTATATATGATTACCTTTTAGCCCGGGCAAAATCAAAATGCACTCCATGCATTTGTCTCATTAACGTAACTTGGCAATAAATAAAGATCTACCTCTTCTGACTCAGTGAAGCTTGTATTACCTACTCCTGTACTAGGATGTGTATCAGGACAAAATAATAGTTAATTACATATGTCTCCTGATTTAGTTACCTCAATTGCACTTGGGATTTTATGGTGGTGTAGTTTCAGTAATCTTCTCATACAGGGGACTGAGGGTTACTTTCTGACTTGTGGGGCCACTCTGTTCTCACTTCTTTCCCTTCCACAGCATTCATAATGGCAGTCAGTTTATCTGAAATAATATTTTGAATGGTGCAAGATGTCTTAATAGACCAGAGCATACTAAAACTGTTAAACTTCATTTCTGTGGAGAACAATTTTATTTTCTATCAAATAGCAGAAGTGAATGGAAATTTACTTTGACATTTTGGTTTAAAGCGTCGTTGATAAAAGCTGTATCACCCATGAAAATATCAAGTCCTTATTGGGCAGAATAACATTTTATTCTATAAGGTAATAAGAACATTATGCTTCCATGCCATTACAAAAATGTGTCATAATAACCGAGACAAAATACCATATTCTTTTTTTTTTTTTACCTGAAAAAAATGTCCACTGAAGTTGTTGGAGGTCTTTATTGACCTGCAATTTAGCCGTCTGAACTACACCAACTTTTGTTGCCTCCTCCTGTACCTAATGCAGAAATTGCTATTCTGTAGGTTAAACCAGAGATCAGGCATCTTGTAGTGGAACAAATTGCCCTCTGGATAAGATGGTTGCTCCTTTTGGGCATGCCTTGTGCTCTAGACTAGGTAGGTGCTTGACTTTGAGATTATTGAAGGTAAATGAGGTGAATCCCAGCCCAAAACACCTGCTTCTGTCTCAGTCTTGTTAAAAGAATAACCTGACAGAACATCAGGCTGATATTAAGAAGATCTTGGGGACATGAATACACTGTGTAGGACTTGCATATCCACTGAGAACAACTTTATTTAGACAGGAGATTTCTTTCAAACCAATAATCTTCTTGAAAAAGTTGCTTAATGCCAGTGAAGGGCAACTCAATGTAATATTTTCATGATTGCTGATGCGTGCTTTGCTTTGACTAGTAAGTTGGAGGGCAGCAGTGCATTCACCCTATTCCTTCTAGGATGTTTTCTATATGGGCTATGCTAGGTCACACACTCAGAATTTCACCCTTGGTTTCCATCAAAACACAAAAATATATTAAAGGATTTTACTAGATCTGAAATATCCCAGATTTTAATTTATTTTAATATTTGAAGGATCTTTCACTGTACATTTTTCTTTTTTTTGTCTTAAATCCTTCAAGCTATCTCTAAAGCAAGAGATGCTTCCTTCCTCAGCAAGTTGGAACAAGAGGAAAGCAGAGGTGTAAGTAAACCAGACATAGCTGATACAGGAAACTCCTTTCTACTACTGGTACCTGCCTTTGACCAATGTACATAGACACTGTAGGAAATGTTAAGGTGTTCCTTAAATTACTTCTATTTAAAACTCATCTGGGATGGGTTGAATAGCTAAAATTTCTTGAATATGTTCACTAAATGACAGTGATTCAGTTTGGATTATTCACCAATAAATAATTTTTGCTGATTTTTTCAAACTTTCTGAAAGAAAAATGACATGACAGTCACTGTCATGTGACTGTCACTTTATTTCTGAAAAGGGCTTGCTAGAGTGAAGTATTAAAACTAGATTTGGAGGCTCTTTAATTTCTCAGCTATTTAGTGGTTCCAAAAAAACTTTTTCATGTTTCCATTTTGCCTTTATATACATATTTTAGACCAAGACAGTTTTCTAAGGATACCTGAAACTTTCAGCTTCTCAGGGAAATAGAAAATACTTGAGGTGAATATTAAAAATTATGAAGTTTACTCTTCTGCCATTACTCCACTGCCCTCAAAAAAGCAGAGTCAATGTGGCTTCACTTTTGGGGAAAAAAATGAATCAAACTAACATCTTCATCAATCAAATGTATATTTATATAAAGATTGTTCATAATTTAACCATAAAATGACACTTTTCAAAAACAAAGATTTGCTTGTCTTTAAGAGACACACTTACATTGCTGCAAAAATAAACTCAGATATCCATCCTCTACAAGGACAAAGTTCAGTTTAAAGAGAAGATTACTGACTTGAGCATGAGAGTTTTCCTTCAGCTCACATCCAATGATAGTCTAATAGCCTCAAAGGCTTTATGTAATTGTAACAGATACCTGCTCCTGGCTTGCCAGCCTCATAGCAGCTCTGGTTTGCTGAGTGCTTGTCTGTTCTGCTCCCTACTAGAAGAAGAGTAGCCTCAGGAATTAGTTTTTTTATTAGTCTGAAATCTCAGTCATTTAGCACAAAGAGTAGGAAAATACCTTCCTGAGCATATGATAGTAATTCTGTTTTACAATGCTTTTTCATGCTACACACTGACCTGGAAGAAGACATTGAAGAAATCATAGAGTCATAGGATCAGTAAATCACAGAATCATAGAATGGTCTGGGTGGGAAGGGACCTCCAAATGTCATCTAGTCCAAACCCGACTGCAGTGAGCATGGACACCCTTCATTAGATCGGGTTGCTCAGAATTCTGTCCAGACTGAATTTTTTGGGTCTTCTACATCTTTTTAATTGTATGTACAATGCAATATTCACTTCATTATGTGGAGGAGTAGGGGAAATGAGGCTCAGAGAGAGCAGAGGCAGCATAAATAATAAAGGCAATAGTAAAATAAATACACACAATGCCTTTGCTAGAGAGAGATGTAATTTTATCAGGATTTGACTTGGCAGTAGCCTTCCTCACTAATTTCCAAACCATGAAACTTTGCCTCTTATAAAGCATATAGACACTATATTAAAACAGTCTGAAATTTGGTCTCTGGTGCAGATATGAAAACTACTAAAAGAGCACTTTGAGAGCTAGCATAAGTGTGGGTAACTTTTAAGTGTTAAGCATGATGAAGACAGGGGATCCAAGCTCTAACCTCCTTAGTGTTAACCTGAATCTGATCTGGGTGTTGCAGGTGAGAACAGATGGCTGTGATGAGCTTGCTGAGAGAAAGCACCAGGGCTCAGAAGCCAAGGACCCTTGTGGTGCATTGTTACACAGCAAATTCTAGACAGGAACCAAAGATGATCCTGAAGACGTTATAGGACCAGCATGAAGAGGTAAATTTGGAGTAAGACGACATAAAAAACTTAAAATTTTAATGGAAGATTTTTGAATCTGAGATTCATCTTATCATTCCTCAGTGCTAAGCCTCTGAATATGACTTCAGCTTGTAACATATTGATTTTTATTTATTTTTTTTTTCTTGCATACTCTTAGGCTTCTATATGATGTGGTTTCTTTACAGGATGTTATTACTGTTGAGGCTGCATGCTGAATACTTTGTTCAGTTTTGGCTCACTCACTCCAGGAAGGACATTGAGTTGATGGAGTGTGTCCAAAGAAGGCAAATGAACTGGTGCAGAGTCTAGAGAACAGGTCTTATGAGGAGTGGCTGAGGGAACTGGGATTGTTTAGTCTGGGGAAGAAGAGGCTAATGGGACACCTCATCACTTTCTACAACTATGTAAAAGGAGGCTATAGTGAGGTGGTGGTCAGACTCTTCTCCATAGTATCGAGACCTCCAGAGATCATTGAGTCCAACCTCCCTGCCAAGGCAGGATCACCTGGGGTAGAAGAGAGACTGATGGAGCTGAAGCTGTTCAGTCTTGAGAGGAGAAGGATGAGAGAGGATCTTATTAATGTCCATAACTTTTTTTACAGTGAGGGTGACGGAGCACTGGAACAGGCTATCCAGAGAGGATATGAAGGCTCCTCTGGAGACTTTCAAAACCAGCCTGGATGCATTCCTGTGTGGCTTGCTCTAGGTGTTTCTGTTTTGGTAAGGCAGTTGGATTAGGTGATTTCTAGAGGTCCTTTCCAAACCCTCCCATCTATGATTCTGTAATTCTCCTGTGGCTGAGAATGTGGCACTACGTAAGTCAACACAAGGTTTGAAACAGCTTAAGTTATAGCCCACAGAAGTTGAGGTCTTGGCTGAAGTACTGAATTCACAACATCTCTTCAAAGCCGTTCCTATTCTACACTTAGAGACTTTGTATTCCAAAAGCCCTTGCAAAATAATATTTACGGACATACAGTTAAATGCATAATCAAATGGCTCTTGAGAAACCCTGGAAAGGATCATTCTTGCTACTTCTTTCTGTTTCCTTTTCCTGTCACCTTAGACCCATCTCATTCCTGCCCTCCCCCTCCCTGGACAAGCAGGCTGTCATGAGGCAGCTGTTCAGCTGCAGGACAGGGTCACCCTCCAGCCTCCAGTCTGGACACTGATACCGCTCTTGAGCCTCCAATAACTCCAAACCTCTCTGCCTACCTAGATGCTCACCAGCCCTCTGCTGTGCCAGATTTGTCCTGCTCCTGTGACACTTAAAGAGGCTCCTTAATGTTCTTGTTTCTTCTTCTGCGGTTGAGCGTGAATTCTAGCGGGGTTGGTGGGGGGGAAGAATCCAAGAATTCATAACAAAAACACAGGGGAAAAACAGCATCTCCATTGAAGTTAATAATCAGCAGGGGCCAAATTACCTCTTATTAGCATTTATTTTACAAAAGAGGCAGGGTATAATTTCGTGATAGATTCAGATTTGGAGAGGGACTATAATCAGCCTCCTGAAGAGCTCTGCCTGAAGTACACGGCTGCTTATTTCTTTTCCAAATCACACAGCTCTCTTTCCCCCTCTTGCGCTTCCCCCTCCCACCCTGGTCTCTTTCTTGATCTCTTTGAATAATGCAATCACTTTGAATAGCCCAGACAGGCCTGAAGATTAGGGAGCCTGTTTGTGGAGCGGAGGGCCAGCTGAATAGGCGCAGGAGGCTGGCTCCGCGGGAAAACAAGGTGCTGGGAACTAGGCCAACTGTGAAGAGCATGTGCTGGGAGGGACTGAATAGGCAAGCAGCCGGCCAGCCCATATGTCAGGCTGTGCCACAAAGACTTCTCTGCACATCTACCATGACAAACAGGATTACTGAAGACAATTAATCTGGCACGCTTTATCAAAATCAAGCGCTGACCCCCAACCTCTCCCCTCAGCATGCAGCAGATGCCACGCTCCAATTCAATGGAGCTCAAGTGTTCCCTTTTTTGCCCCTGAAAGGCATCCAAAGCCTGAGTAAGGTTGGCATGGACTAATTGCAAACACTGTCTAATGGTGACAGTCCTAATCAAATGAGATGAGCTCACCTTTTCTCCAAACTTCTAATGGGGAGGCTGGCGGCAGCTCCCCATCAGCTGCTGGGAGAAAGAGAAACACATGGGGCTGAATGCTTTTCCCCCTTCGTCCTCCCCCTTCTCCTCTCCATGCCTGATGGAGGAAGGAGGCAGCCACACACATCTTTTCCACTTGAGCCTCTAGGGTGTTGCATCACGGGAGGAATGGAGGAGGGAAAGCATTGAAGCCATCTCTGCGCAGAAGCAGATCTCTGCTTGGCAGCTGCCAGAAAGGCACCAAAAGGCAGTGAGCGTGCTGATGCTTGCTGCCATGCTAGAAACTAACCACCCAGGGCAGAGTTCTTGGCCTGTGTCTGTGGAGCTGCAAACATCCCCACAGTATTTGACCCTGCCTGTGAGATGTTCCTGTCAGCTCTGTAGCACAGAGCATAAACTTACATTCATTAGGACCAGTCCTTTCTTTTCATCTCCTTCCTGCTTGTTTCATTTTATTTACATTTCAACATGTAGGAGTTTTAAAAAAAAAAAAAAAAAAAAAAAAAGAGCCTGCCTGGTTGACCTTAATAGAAAATGAAAGGTGCAGTTCAATAAGAGTGGAGGGAAAGCAAGGGAAAACTAACAGTGTTTTATCTTATTGCTTCTGTATTTACCTTACTGCTGTTCAAATAAGCAGCTCAGATGTCTGCTGCTCAGCCTAGTAAGCATAGGCCTCTCTACTGCAGAAATCCCTCATGTGCAGTCTTCTCCTCACAGAAACTGCTCATCTCCATTTCAGTCAGCTTAGAGCCAAGAACATATGTTTCTATGTTTGCATCTCCGTGCTTGTTAGTATGGATGGAATGAAGGTTTGCACAGACGTGGACAAATGGTTCTTTCGAGCGTTTTTTTCCCTCAAGCATTTCAGTAAATTTTTTATTCATTTCAGCTAACAGTTAGCAGAACCTCCTTACTTTTATTATACAGTAAACAATAAATTAAAAAGCAAAAAAGTCATAGTGAGTTCTACAACAGAGAGGGCGTCTTGCAGGATATTCTACTCTCGTGCAAAATTTGCACAAGCGAAAGGGTTAAAATGTTTGGTTCAGAAAATATTGTAGGAGGTTCTCGTAAGGTTTTCATGTAATCCTTCTCTCAATCAGAGGAAGAAATATATCTTGCTGCTCTTCCCACACACGCATAAGCCAAACCCAAAGTTTGAAATATTCTTTATAGCTTACATTTTTTCAAAGATCCTTTCTGTTAAAACCGAGAGCAATTTGGCCTGAGTGGCGTTTGCAGTTCCTCATAATCTGTTCTCTGATAGAAAGTTGATGCCTAGATTTTATCTCTCTACATGTTTTTGTGGCTTTCTTTAGCATCACACCTAATGCTTCACCAAGCTAAATAATTATAACTGCTCTTAAAGGTAGTTAGGCACCAGTATGACCCATGTAGAGAGAAGGCACAAAGGACCAGAGCTCTATGAGGACAGGCTGAGAGAGTTGGGGCTTTTCAGCCTGGAGAAGAGAAGGCTTCGAGGAGACCTTAGAGTAGCCTTCCAGTATCTGAGGGCGGCCTATAGGAGGGCTGGGGAGGGACTATTCACAAGGTCTTGTAATGACAGGACGAGGGGGAATGGGTTCAAATTGGCAGAGGGGAGATTTGAACAGGATGTTAGGAAGAAATTCTTCATAGTGAGGGTGGCGAGGCACTGGAACAGGTTGCCCAGGGAGGTTGTGGCTGCTCCCTTCCTGGATGTGTCCAAGGCCAGGTTGGATGAGGTCTTGAGTGACCTGATCTAGTGGGAGGTGTCCCTGCCCGTGGTGGGGGTTGGAACTGGATGATCTTTGAGGTCTCTTCCAACCTAAACCATTCTATGATTCTATAACCAAATAGTTAACAGCTACTTTGATTTCTGAAAGCAAACTGTTAGGGTTAGGATACATTCAAGTCAATGTTTGACTCTGCCCATAAAAATACTGTCTTTCTGCACACAAACCTATGATGGTAGAACCAGGAAAGGTTTATACCTGTCTGGATCACCTCAGCAGAGGTGACTATGTGGCTTTGGTTTTCAAGAGTATCAATTCACAACATAGTCTGTCCTAATGACCAGATCTGAAATGATAACTTTCTGGACTGACACTAGAAAAAGCCATCATCATGGGAAGGAAACTTTCAGTGGAGCATTGCTTTCCCACCTCTAGCTGAAACAGGCAAGAGGTTCTTGTTAGCAACACACTACTAATATGCCCCTCGAATCTGTTTCTTTTTCCTTCAGATTGAGAATGGGACATTGAAATGTTAGTTACAGATGGAGGAGCAGCTGATTTTGATATTACAGTGTTTACACTCCAGCAGCATGTTCCAGCATCTGAGAACTGCAGTATTCAAAGTGGGTCCAAGCGGGAAATCAGAAAACAAAGCTAATATTGCTTAAGGCACCCAGCAAAGGCCATCTGCAGATCATGCAGCAGCTCATTGCTGTGATCATCTGACATCTCATAGCCCAACACTTTCCAGAAATCAAAGGCCAGGTCGCGTTTTTATTGTGTTTACTCAGAGTACTAAGGTTGATTTCTAAGAAGTCTCTTGTAATGAAGTGATATATGGAGTTAGGAGAGATAATCTGTAGGTAATGTCTGCTGTGCAAGAAAGGCAAAGGAATAAACCACAAATCCTGCTTAAAAAAAAAAAAAAAAAAAAAAAAAAAAAAAGAAAAAAAACAAAAAAAAAAAAAAAAAAAAAAAAAAAGAGGAAAAAGAGCACAACAAGCACAGAAAACTCAATTCACTGAAGGCTAAAGCAGCAGAATGAAGTGACAAGGCATCGATTTGAACAACCTGGGGAAGAGGGTGAGATATTTGCATCCCTGCCCTGAGAAGGGAGGAAGAAGCTGCAGGACATGAGCCTGCACATGCTTGCTGAGGGGTGATAGGAGAAAGAGCATCTCTGAGGCAGAGAGTGGCTGGCATCTGTGTTCAGAATGAACACAAAGGCCTGGTGACACCTCTCTCTGACTTTGTCAAGCCAGTAAGGTGGAAAATCATTGATATGTTTAGAATAGGAAAGACTGTGATCCTTTTCACTGCACCTAATTAAAACATTTCTCTAAACACCAAGGCTACTTCTTACATTTTTTTACACTGATTTTTGATCAGGTCACAATAGCATACACCACTGAGAGAAATACCAAGGTAAGAGTCTAGAAGGTGGAGCTGCTACAATAATACTTAGTGACATGGGTGGGAATTTCTCCCAGTCATTAGTATGAGTAGGAACTTGCTCTTAAAAGAAAGAATCATGTTAAATGATATTTTTTTAAATGTCAACTGGTTTGTAGCAGAGTATACACCATTTCTTCTAAAAGGCACTGTATGTGTAATTGAAGTGTAGTTCAGAAATGAGTTTGTGAGTATTGACACAGAAAGGGTCTCCCCTTTTCCACTGACCCCCAAGGAATTGCCACTGCCTGCAGACAGCAGGAGAAAGTTTGACCTACTTTATCAAGCCTACTCATAGCTGTCAAGATGATTTTTACATCCATAAAACAGTAATCACTGATGTATTTATTCTGAACACATGCATACACAGTCTAGTTAATTGGATTGGAATGACAGAAGCCTCTACCTCTTGTAGTCCTCATACCAAGACAAGTTCAACATTTTTTTAAGGTTAAGTAAATATACCTTTTTTTTTTTTTCTTTTTTTCCTGGACTATAACAGGTCACTTCATCTCTGGTGAGACAACATCCTAAGATGCATCAGAGGATTTTACATCCTCTCAAGTTCTTTCAGGTCTTCTTGGTTCGTGCTGGAAGCTTTCCTATTCTGATAAGGAGTCTAATTCAGATGTCTCACACGTAGCAAAAGCATTCTGGGTTGCATTGCAATGAAGCATGGTGTTTCAGTCACTATGGTGTACTTCCAATGTGGCATACAGAAGTACCTGAAATCTTGTTTTGTTTTGAGCATGGAATCACAGAATCATTTCAGTTGAAAAAGACCTTTAAGCTCTTCAAGTTCAAACTTCACATAGGACTACCATGGCTATTAAACCATGCCCCAAAGTATCATGTCCACATATTTCTTGAAGACCTCCGGAGACAGAGATTCCACCACAACCTGGTCAACCTATTCCAATACCTGACCACTCTTCCAGTAAAGATTTTTTTCCTAATATCCAATCTAAATATCTCACTGCATAGGAAAATAGAGCCAAAGTGACTAGAGGAAAGGATCAGATTTATCTAGCGTTATAGTGAAATTAATTATAACATCAATGAATAATGTTTATGGTAGAGGAAAGAAAGTGTTCATTTACTGGAGAAATGAAATGTGCATTTGAATGTGTAAAGAAAGTCTGGCAGAGTTTGGTGTAGTGGGCTTTGTGTCACTTGCATGAAATATTTTCCCTCCACAAGAGACACTTTTCATCATGAAAAGAGGCTGAACCTTCTTGGCTTAAATATCAAAGTGACAGGCATCTATCTAAACATAAGAGATAGCTCAGGCCAGCAATCTCCAAATTCTTTTGATTTACAGCCCCTTAAATGTAGAGGTGCAGATCCTGTCTAAGTAACTTAAGCCAACAGACACTGGGCTTATTTTCCTATCGGCATTTTACAAACCTCTTAAAAGAAGCTTAGTGAACACTGCAAGTCCACAGACTATTTTTCTAGCATAGACCATTGTCCCCAGCACATGGCTTTCAGGCAGTATGCTGTTTGCAGCACCTTCTAACATTCTTGGCTGTGGCATACCTGCCAGAAAGAGAGCACAATATGGTGTCCTTAGAATCACATTACTTGCTAGGGAATTTGTGTTATTTTGTTGTTTGGTTGGGTTTTTGTTGTTGGTTGGTTGGTTGGTTTGTTTCAACCTCAAAGACACTAATCACTGGGAGCCCCTGGCTAAGGTAGTTTTCAGTAGGAAACAATGTTATTTTTTGGGCCTGTTAGAGTTTCAGAAAGCAGAAATAACATGGGGATAAATGCACGGTATAAGTTTAACCAAAAAGGAAATGTTTCCTTTCTGAGGTTTTAACAACGTTTTATAACTAAGTTTGCAGAGCACAGTTGTAGAACTGCAAATCAAAGCCCCGAGTTTAGAAAATTATAATTTCAGTAATTATTTTGATCTCTTTTTGCACAAGCAACATGATTTGCTGAAATTTACCTGAATTTTCCAAATGTCTTAGTTGACTCAAATCCTTATCTCCTAATGAACGCATTTCAGCCAGAAAAAGTTTACTTAGCTGCAAGTACTTGATCACATAAATAAGCTGATGGATCTTCTCATCATCAAGGCAAACTCAGATTTGAGAATGCTCTTAAGACAGCCTTGGCATCAGACCCAGAGGTAATTTCTAGGCTACAGAAATAAAGTGGTGGAAAATGTATTCTGCTCCCCTGAGCATAAAGCTGCAAACAATGAGTTAGTGAGAATGATGCTTTCTTGAGAGGGGGCTCTGTGCATCCTATCACTGCAGCAGCCACACAGCTATTGATTTTATATATTCTAAAGCAATTCAGTGAGCAGAACACAACCTTTCCAGAGAGACAGATTGGAAACTCGGTGGAGTTTTTCCTCGCTATCTCAGTTTTGAAGCCCCTGCCTTGAAGTCAGCACACAAACCCATAGCTGGATTTCTGAAGGTCTAAGACCTTGACAACAACTGACAAAAATGAATGCAGTCTGCACGAATATTAATTATCAGTCCATTGTTTTGCTCTGAAATGCATCTGGGAGTAAATATAGACCAGAAATTATCCCAACTTTCTGCAGTTTGAACAAAAGCAGATTTTCTTTTTTTTTTTTTTTTTCTCCCCTTCTTTTCATCTCCTTTTCTTTTTAATCCTTAAATTGTTAGAACATCAAGTGAACATTGAGATAAACTGCTGTTCAGATAATTCACTGTCAAAAATATTGAGCATACTTTAGTTGGATGGCAGTAGTAATGGTCTTTTCAAGTGCCGTTGAACAAAAGCTGAGCCTATCAAGATTTTTTGGCAGGCACTGCGTTTAACTTGTCATGTTATATATTGCAGCAATGCAGCTGAGGATCAGTATAAATCAACTTACAACTCTGGAGGAAATGGAGGCGGGGTGGGGGGGAAATGTACTTCAGTAGCCTATTAGTAGCACAATTGTTTAACAGAAGGTGGCAGCATTTTAACATCCTTCAGTCCAGCAACAAGGGAAAATTAACTCAAGCTGCACGTCCAGAGAGCTCCTCTACACATTCAGGCAGGATGTACGCACTGCTGCCTTGAATTTATGCCTTTGATGAATTTATGTGGTCACAGACAGACAGGAAGGTGAAGTTTTGATAAGTCTTCAGTCGTCTTAATGTAAATGTGGGAAGCGGGCAAAATAAGTATCAGAGGGAAGGAAAGTGGAAAATAGATTAGAAAAGCCAGCTACCCTAAGAGGCAGGGTCAGAAGCAGCCTACCTCCAATTCTAGTGCAGTTTTGTGGTAGCGACAGGAGAAATACTGAGGAAGAAATTATATAGTCCCTAATGAATTATTGCAATTTGATCTCATAGCAGTTTCACAGGGGATGACTCTCTTGTTGCAGAGTTATCACACCCTGTATTGTCAGCTCCTGTGATCTCATCACAAGCTTTTTTGGTATTTGTTGTTTGTTCTTAAAAGCCTCTGAAAGTAGCTAACTGCACAGGAACCCCAGCTTTCACTTGACCACCTCCATTAGCAAAAATAGCAAGGTTTTGATTATTGGGAAAAGTTAAGAAAAATGTGCCAAGTGCCTTCACTCTGTTCAAAACATGAAAGGCAAATCAGGAAGGATGAAAGAGTTTAAACTAAAAAATAAAAGCAATCATACTTCATAAGGTTACCATAAAAATCATAGATCAGAGTAGCCTGATTGACAATGGCATATTTCTGATGGGAAGCCTGGACCCAGCACGGAAAGCCAGGCATGTTGCTGTGTACTCTGATAGGGGTGGAATTAAGTGCCTGGCTTAGTGTATAGCCATGAGCACAAAACAGCGTTGCTCACTTCAGTGAGATTATTTGCTGATCTACAGATCAAGTCCTTCACTGAACTGAGCTCTTAACTCACTTAAGAACTAATCCAGTGCCCAGTGTGGTTGGATGGCAAAAGTCTAAACATTGTGTCATGTGCATTCTTAAACATTTTTTAAAATTAAAAATCATGGCAGTATTTCAGCTAGCACTTGATTCCTCTTTGACAGTGGATATGGATGACACTCAGGAGTACTGCCCCAGTGGCCACCACAAAGACCCCGTGAGTTTTAAGTAACTAGCACTCTAATACCCAAAGAACCCTGACACATTATTTTCAGTCGTTCTGTTTGTGGTGGGTTGACCCTGGCTGGACAGGGGAAAGTGAATATAATGAAAAGTTCTTTGGTTGAGATAAGGGCAAGGAGAGATCATTCAGCAGTTACTCTCATGGGCAAAACAGACTTGACTTGGGGAAAATTAATTTAATTTGCTATCATTCAAATAAGAGCAGGATAATAAGAACTAAAACCAAATCTTAAAATACCTTCCCTACACACCTCTCTTCTTCTTCCTGGACTCACCTTCACTCACAATTTCCTCTTTCTCCTCCCTGCCAGAACCACAAGGGGACAGGGAATGGGGGTTGCAATCAGTTCATCACATGATGTTTTTACCTTCTTTTGAAGGGGAGAGAAGGCTTCTCAGAGTCCCTGCTTTAGCATGAGGTCACTCCTATTGTGGTGGGTTAGGAACTTCACCCTCCTCTCCTCACCTGTCAAAATTTACCAGACTAGCTCAGACAGCTTGCAAGTAAGGTGAAGCTCTATTAACAGCAAAGCAAAATTTATAGCATTTATACACAATATATTTACAAGTATTTGCAACTGTATACAAATTAGAAGTAATACAGAAATCCAAACTCCGTCCCAGACAGAGGAAACTGCCCAGAAGGGGCTCAAAGATACTGCCTCTTTCTCCATCTACTTTCTCAAACAGACAAACAAAACCAACCAGCAAAGCTTACATTGTTCTGTGTTAGTGGAGAGATATTAGAGCAGAGTGAAGGAGAAGCAAAGGAAACAGTGTTCCAGAATGAAGGGTGACAAATTGTTTACTTTTTGGCTTTTTATCCCTCTTAATGAACCAATAAATGATACATCATTTTCTTTTTACAAGAAGTATTCCAGTTAGCCTGAAACCAGCACACCTATGGAAGGCAGTCCTCCATGAACTTCTCCAGTTCACATGCTTGAGCTCTTCACAGACTGCTCCAGTGTGTGTTGCTTCTGTGGGGTGTAGTCTCTCGAGAACAGAGTGCTCCAGCATGGGATCCCCATGGGATCACAAATCATGCCAACAAACCTACTCCACTGTGAACTTCTTTTTCCACCAGTCTATGTCCTGCCAGGCACCTGCTCCAGTGCAGTCTTCCCATGGGGTCACAGTCTTCTTTGGGCATTCGCCTGCTCCATCACACAATCCTCCAAGGCTATATGCTCCACCATTAACCTGCATGAACTGCAGATGATCAGCTTGTCTATCATCTTAAACACGGCCTGCAGGGGAATCTACTTCAGTGTCTGAAGCACCTTTTTCCTGCTATTGTGATGGAATTTCTTTCCCTACTTCTTAAATATGTTAGCACAGAGGTGCTACCACCATCACTGATGGGCCCAACCTTAACCAGAGATAGGTCTGACATGGAGTTGGATGGCATTGGATCTGTCAGACATCAGGGAAGCTTCTAGCAGCTTGTCACAGGATTCACTCCTCTAGTGACCCCACTACCAATACCTTGGTGCACAAACCCAATGCACTATTCCAAGGGGCTTGGCAAACCTCTCTGTGCAGTTTCAAAATGGATTTAATTTTCAGATTTTGCATATGGAAAATAATGCTAATTTAGAAGAGTATTCCCAATTGAAGAAGTGGACAAATTACAAGATGGCAAGCATCTATAGAAGGAGTTAATTTAGAAAAGGCAAGAAACCTTGCAGGAATTGAGATTTTGAGGTCTTAGCACAGATACCTCTGGGCACAGTCATGCAGTTAAAAATGTTACACAGTGACTGAGCCACAAAAAGACTGAATCCTTTTCTGGGAGTCCCAGTGAGTAAACAGCAGAGCTAAGAATAGGAGTGTGGCACCTTTCATTCTCAGAATTTTGTTCAACCACAATTTTACATTTGATACCGAGCATTCATTTACTGCACTTACTGGTCTCAGCCAAATATATGCACAGGTCAAGAATAGAGTTGGCAGGCAGACTACACTGATTTCATTTTGTGTGGTTTTTTGATGCACTTTCCTGGAGTTTCTGTTTGCTGCGTAGTGGGTTAAATACTTTGAACAGGAAATCAGCTCAGAGGACCAGCTGATCATTTCAACCTTGTGGAAACATTTCTTCTTGCCTGCTTCTCAGTACAATTCAAAGAATGCCTTGTTTCTGGTACACACAACTGAAGTAAAAAAAAATCTATGGAGAGTAATTTGTAGACAAAATTATTTGGTAGGTTGACAGCACTCACTCAAATTAAAGCCCTTGGAGGAAAGAGTAATACAGATATCTACACACTTAAAGACAGAAAGCTCTGATTAATTTGGACTTTGTTCTGTGGGCAGTCCTCTAATTGAGTGTTGTGCCTGAACTGTTATATGAATCTCTTAGTTAATCATCTATTAGAGTGATTCTCTCAAAATTAATCTAGCCAGAAATTGACATAAGTGATCTAGAATGACAACAATTATAAAAATCACTTTACAAAAGAATGACCTTTAACAGAAGAAAAAGCAAATTTAGGCTAAATTGATTCAAACAACACAGAGGCAATCAAGGAGGGGTATTGTTCTTCTTGTCATTGTAATAAAATGTCTGCAATGTCATAGTTCTGTCAGTCTTATAAATGCCACTTTTCATACTTCCATCAAGAGATTTTTATTATTTTTGCCATTACTCCATGCATAAGGAATAAAAGTTCATGCATGAGTTCTAATATCATCGTTAAGGTCTTTAATAAAGTTCATTTCATCATAGCAGATTCATTTTAATTGCCACTTCTTTTAGCTCAGATCTGTAGCAATGTTTATATTGCTTCTCCCTCTTACTAATGGTAAGGTCTTTAAGTCCTCTAAAAAAAAAGCAATGTCTGAAAAGTTTCATTAGGATTTGTGAATTAAATGGAAACAAAAATGAAATTAAATGTAATTCATCAGGCACTGAAGAGGTGATTCATTTTATACTGCCTGCATCTGGCAAGTCAGATCACCTCTTGGTTAAAATCTTGAATGATCTCGGGATAGAGAGTTGTCTAAGAAAGGACAGTGGAACCCTTTGGTGTTTTGTTCTAGATGAAAAGTATTTACCTCAATGAGTGATAGACATTTCTCTCCCAATGTAAGTAAGAGGGAGAAGTGATTTATCAGGTGGTACAGAGCAAAAAATAGTCCCTAGGGTGTGCTTCTCAAACCTGTATGGGCTTTATTTGTTTCTTTTTTAATATATTCATTTTGGACAGATTTATCACAAGGTGTTTGCTTTTGGTTTTAAATCGGTAGTGGTTGTTAGCGAGCCTGTGTAAAAGCAGCAGGGCACCAGCCTAGTTTATGAGCACCATAACACATACAGTATCTTAGTGTCTTCTTTATGGCCATGAAAGTGAAACTCTGTATCCTCAAAGGCAATGACAAAACAATCTGCTCGTTGCTGAAAATAGAGACTTGAACACAAATACTGACCTGTTACGTTATTTGTGTTCCTTGGTGATGCACTGAGGTGCGAGCAAGCCTTGGCCTCCTCTGGAGTCCCTAGATGGGCATCCTAGAGGAAGATTTGCACAAACTGCCTCAGATGCTGTCATAACATCTGCATATGAAAGGTTTATCTTTTACCCCATTTAATAGTTAGAGAGAGGGTTCTGCACACTCAAAAATACAGCCAGGAATGGTGGCATGGTGGGTTTTTCTTCGAGAGTTTGGCTTGCCTTTGAGAGGGCCGAAGCTTCTGAGAGCAGGTTCCTTGTCAGCTCTGCCTTTGGGCTGTGGAAGAGATTATTTGAAGGCTTATTTCTGATATCGTTAAGGGAAGTAACTTCAAAAAAGTCCTTAATTTTGGATCGATGTATTTGATGGTGACCTTGATTGTCCTTCATCTGTGGGTAGAAATGTGACTAATGTCCACTAGGACAACTTACCGCCCAAACTCTGTTCTCGTTGTCCACGTATTTATTGACAAATTTAATTCTGAAGCTATTTTCTGCATGCTTAATCTCATAAGTCTATTAATATTCTGCCTAATATGTTGTTTGTAAGCAAACAGATCCATTTTGCAGAAGGGCACCAAAGCGGTAAATCTATAAGCCAAAGATGACTTTCTAATCTGGGCAGGAAGAATTCTTGAGGCATCCTAAAAATGCCTTTGCCTCTGGTTTTCACGCAAATAACAGACTTTTTATCAGAGCTGTGACTGAAATAAGTGAGGGCAAACAAAATGCAGTCCACAGCTGCTTGTGCCGTGCTCCTCTATGGAACCACCAAATGAGGGAAAAAGCTTTGGGAGAAAGGAGTAAGTTCAACCTCCCTAGGCTGCACACCCTAATATATAGAGTATAGAAGAGACATCATACTACATGCGGCTTTGCCACATTTAAGTTGGACCTGAGTTGGTCATGCCAAACAGTTGTGACTCACTTCTACCTCTGTAACTAATATGAAAGGAGATTTCTCACTTTCATGGCAAAGTGCTGCTAAGTGATAAACTTATATAAAGCAAGACAAGTTTCCCACACTGCAGTTCCATCTGTGTTGTAAAGTTAGAAAGATCATAGAATCATAGAAGCATAGAACGGGTTAGGTTGGAAGAGACCTCAAAGATCAGCTAGTTCCAAACCCCTGCCATAGGCAGAGCAACCTCCCGCTAGAACAGGTTGCTCAAGGCCTCATTAAACCTGGCCTTGAACACTTCCAGGAAGGGGGCATCCACAACCTCCCTTGGCAACCTGTTCCAGTGTCTCACCACCTTCACTGTTAAGAACTTCTCCCTAGTTTAAATCTCCCCTCTGCCAGTCTAAACCCATTCCTCCTCATCCTGTCAGTACAAGACCTTGTGAATAGACCCTCCTCAGCCCTCCTGTAGGCCCCCTTCAGATACTGGAAAGTTACTATAAGATCTCCTTGAAGTCTTCTTTTCTTCAGGCATAAGAATCCCAACTCTCATAGCCTGTCCTCATAGCAGAGGTGCTCCAGCCCTCAGATCATTTCATGGCCCTCCTCTGGACTTGCTGCAACAGTTCCATGTCCTTGTGCTGGGGGCTCCAGAACTGCACACAGTACTCCAGGTGGGGTCTGACGAGAGCAGAGTAAAGGGGCAGAATCCCCTCCCTTGCCCTGCTGCCCACACTGCTCTTGATGCAGCCCAGGACACAGTTGCTGTCTGGGCTACATGCACACTTCTGGCTCATGTTGAGCTTTTCATCAGCTCAGACCTCCAGGTCCTTTTCCTCAGGGCTGCTTTCAGCCATTCACCACCCAGCCTGGATTTGTGCTTGGGATTGCACTGACCCAGATGCAGGACCTTACACTTGGCCTTGTTGAATGTCATGAGGTTGGCCTGGGCCCACCTCCCCAGCCTGTCCAGGGCCCTCTGGATGGATCCCTGCCCTCTAGCAAGTCGACTGTGCCACACAGCTTGGTGTCATCCACAAACTTGCTGAGGGTGCACTGATTCCTCTGTCCATGTTGCTGACAAAGATGTTAAACAGCACTGGTGCCAGCTCTGACTCCTGAGGGATGCCACTTGTCACTGGTCTCTATGTGGACATTATGCCCTTGATCTCTCTGCATGTGACCATTCAGCCAGTTCCTTATCCAGCAAGATATGTCAGGTAGTTTTCAGGTGGGAGTAAGGTTTTTGTAGCTCTGGGTACTCTCTTATTGAAAGATACTGGATAAGGGCTGCTGGCACATTTGCAGGCTTTTTGCATGCTGTGTCAACAGAAATCAGGGAATGTGGCCATTTGCAGCCTAAGAGCAATCCCCCACAAAGAGCACAGTAAGCTTCAGTACATCATTTCATTTGCATTCATTGAGACAGCTGGCAGACTTGCTGTAGTATGGGAGGCATCAGTGTAAGCACAGAGTTTCTCACCCACTGGGAGAAACATTATGAAATATGGGAGGCTGAAAAGCCAGCAGTTTCTTTACAGAAATTGGAGGCTGTCTGCAACAATACTAGGGGGACTTGCTCCATTTAATTTTCAGATGTTCATGCTCAGTCAGCTCAGTATTTCCTCTAGGACAATACAAAATGGTGAAATTTGATTTGTTTCTCTCTTTTTTTTGCAACAGATCCATACAAGCGTTACAATTTTGTAGATAGAGCTTTTATTTCCCACACAGATGAGTAAACTACTCCTCTTTTCTGAAGTCTGCATTGCTGTGTTGTTTTCTAGGTAATACAGCATTATGTGCTGAGAGGCTGTCAACAGTAACTTGGTGAAGTGAGCAGCAGAAATGTGGTTAGAGACACAGATATTCCTCCTTTCCTTGATACAAAAATCCTGGCAGCTTGACCTGTCTCAGATGTAGAAGAACCAAGTGTCTGTTACAGCCTATTTTAAGGGAATGTGATATACATATTATATATGCACATTGTACTATACTATCCCTCTCTATCTCTCTCTCTATATATATATATATACACACACACCCCTATATGTATATCTATATTGACTGGGGCAACTGAACAAGACCAGGTGACTAGAGTGGATTTTATGTTGAAAGATGTTAGCTAAACTAAAATATAAACATGCAGACCAGTAAGGACCACACAGAAAGTCCCAGGCTGCATCAGGCAAAGCTTTACTAAACTGCCCTTTATGAATGATTTTGTGATCAAAATACCTGGGGATAGACATGGGTAATTGGTTTGCTGGTCCTACCACAGCTGCCATTTAAGATGACACCCTTCAATATGCTAATGAGGAAAATGAATTACGTGCTAAACATATATGACTACATTACTCAATGTTCCTCCCAAATCATGCTAAATGCCACAAGGAAGGCAATGACAACCTGGGCTGGGCAATAAAATCCACATCTCTGCATGCACCATTCCTGGTACCAGGGAGAACAGCTGCCACTGGCACTAGTACCAAGGTTAGTGAAAGGGAATGCACTGTGGGCTCACACCACCACTAGCTGCAGCAGAGGCTGAGACCAGAGGAGAAGAGAGAAACGAGGACAGTTGATGGGCTGCACTCCTTTTCCTCCACCCAGGACAGTGACAATTTTCTTGCTGAAAACTGCACTTTCAATATACAGCTTAAATTGTGCTACGCCTCTCAGAACTGTTGCCAAAGTTTGCATCTCCAACTCTGTCAGGTGTTACCCTTGATTTGTTAATCCCAGAATCACCTCCGAGCCAGAAGATACTCCACAGATCTGATTTCAGCAAAACAGGTAAATAAGATCTTTCTGGTTTGTTCAGTTGTCTCTTCCTTCATCACCAGTAACAGAAGGCCATTCTTATCTGGGTTTTGTTACTTCATACCTGACAGCTTCTTTCCCTTTGATTAATTGAAGCAAAAGTCTCCTGTTACTGTGGAATGAGCAGTTACTATTTGTCAGCTGGGATATTGTAAAGAGCTCTATTTATACTTCATGACAACTTCAGCTAGTGCATTTCACCTTGCAACGGGTGAAGATGAACTGTATAGGCTGGACAATTTTGTCAACCTTGTTAAGCTGTCGTAACTGTGCTGTAACTCAGTCATGTGGAAGAGTCCTCAGTTTCACTGTAAGTGTCCAGATGTGTGGTTAACAGCAGGTAACTTCAAAGAAAGCATCTCCTCACATATGTGTGTTGATGCCATAGTTTTGGCAGGGGCCTCCAAGTCTCTAGTGTACACCCTGAAGCAACATTTCTATTTTTCTAAGCTCAAGCATATGTGCTGCACTTGTTGGTAAAGTGAAGCCAGTATGTCCCAGCCCTTCCCATAAAGTTAAAGTACAAAGAAGGGGTTTGATTTTTTTATTGTTATTATTATTTTTAACCAAATTGGGGAGAGGATGAAGGCTGACAGTAAGGAAGGAAAGTAACAAAAGTAGAAGCAGTAAAATAATTATACACCTGCCAATTCCTTCCTTTCTTGCTAAAGACTTACCCATTTTTTTGTCTCTGAAAAGTTCATTTAAAACTGTCTCTCCTGTGCAATGGGAAAAATAACAGTTCATTCAACAGTATAATACAAATCCCAGAATGTTTTCAAATTTCCCTCTTTTGTGTGTTTTAAGATTGACGACTCTATAATTAAGAATAACAAAGAGAGAAAAAATTTAACAAGATTTAGCACAACTTGAGCAATTTGGGGTAGCAGAGGAAAGGAAAATCAAGGGCAGACACTAAATGAATCCATGGAATTACTTGTCAGAGGTGTGCAGATTTGGTTTGAAGCACTGTTTTAAGAACGGAAATGATTGTGGAGCTGCATACACCATGTATGCTGCAGCCTTCAGCCAAATATTGCCTGCCACAGTCACAGAAGTGCTGTTCTTCCTGGAACAGAAATTCATCAGTGGGACAGATCTACACTCTGGTGGTTCCCCCACTCTGGAGCTGCAGCTGCTTTGGTCTTTGGTAAGAGAAAGCAGCTGTGATGCATAGCATAGCTTCATTCCTTATTCTGTCAAAGGCACTGCACTGAAATGGATGGAGGAGAAACCGACCCCACTTGGATTTGCACCAAGAATGCTGATTCCAAGCATGCAAATAGGTTTGAGGTCTTTTTGCTGTTTTTGCAGTGACCCTATTATGGTGCCTGTTACAGACTTGACTATGGTGTTCTAAAGTGATCGGTGCTCAATCATTCTTTATTAAATTCACTATGTTCTGTAGCAACCCAGATGCTCCACAAAAGATAACAAAAAAATTATCTAATTGGTTCTTCAGCATAGTTAATGTTTCAGTTGAGGCTAGATCAAAATACTTCTAACACCTACAATTTCCACATGTTAAAAACAAAAAGGCAAACTGATCCATGTAGTGACAGCTGCCAAGCATTGAGCTAGTGAATTCTATCTACAAGGTACTTACCTTCAAGACTTTCTTTGGCCATGGTTTATGAAGAAATTGAGATGGGGAAACTTACAGAATTTTCTGCAAGAAGGTCTCACTTGAAGTGAATAAATATCAGCTTTTCTGTTTTCTTAACAACACTTTGGAGGCAATGTCTCTTCGGCACATTTGACAAGGTTCTTATGACCTACTCTTCTGCACCCCAGATATTATTTCTCTAGGAGAAGAAGAAGTGATACTGAACCAAGACATTTGTCACCTCTGCTAAGCTGAGATCTTTGTATACTTTGAAATGGCAGATTCGCTCTAAATTAAATGCTTAGTACGTTCTTCTGTTCCAGCTATCAGTTGCAGTCCAGATGCCTGAGTCATTCAAGATACCATTATTCATACACATCTATATTGTTGCTAAGGAATGCATCACAGTTGCCAGGTCTGACTACTGGTGATTATAATCTGCAATGGTAGAATGAGCCTCAGTCATAACTGATAATTGATCTCATAGTTAGTTCCTTAATCAAACAGCATGCCAGACAAAAATCTTATTGGCTCTTCCCATCAAAAATCTGCATGATTCTCCTCAAAGCCAAACATTTTTTTTTTAATCAGTCGTTATAATTACAGTTTTATCGTCTTTGTGGAGAAACAAGTGACTGGCTGTCTTTGGCAGAGCAAGGGAGACAAAATCTGCAGCTTTACACTGTGTGCGTAGTCTGGATAGTAGTATTCTCTGAAGAAAGCTCTAGATACCAAGAGCAGCTCATGAAGAACACCAGTACAAACCTGTTTAATGCAGAAGAAAGACCTTTCCTTCTTAGTAATGGAGAGTGTGTTCTTGAGTGCCTCTGAACTATGTGATATCTGCTGTAGTTGAGCTCCAGTGCAGAAACTGTGGCTCTGTGGGAAGACAGCAGCATAGTTACTGTTGAGGGGGCTGGGACAGTGTCCCACAGGACAAAGATTGGTAGGCTTGTCAAGAACATTGAAGTCTGCAGAGCTTTTAAATATGCTACCATCATGCCAGTATTATTGTAATATATAATAATAAGAAAATGTGTTAAAATGGATGTATTGTGGAAAAGGAATGAAAACACCCCAGACTCACAAACACACAATGATCATTGTCCAAGCTGGTAAGACAAATGCTCCCCATAGCAAAACAGTTGTTTTTTGTAACTAAATGTGTCAAATTTTCACTTTGTGGGCTGACATTTTCTATGTTCAGTGGATCCAAAAGACCATTATTACCACTTGTAATTATTATTGTTCTAAAAACAATACTTTTGGGCACTCCTCAAAACAAGGCTAGGCTAAAATCCGTTGTCTTGTCTGCTTCTGCAATGAGAATTTTGCCATGTGCTCCTTTAAACAATTCTTATGCTATGGAATATAGTTTTCAACTAATCTGCTTTTTCACACCTCTGTGTGAAGGCATCCTGAATCTCACAGTCTCTTTGGAAATTTAATGCATAAAATAGAAATGGACTTTTCTGAGACCATATCGAAAATAAAATCTTTTGAAGTCTCCACCCACATCAATTTTAGTCCAAAGGTAGTTTTGGGTGACTGGCATTTGTCTCAAAGCCATGACATAAATATGTTAGAAATACTGGAGTTAGAAATACATAAATATGCTAGAAATACAGATATGGGGCAAGGGAAAGGTCAGCAAGGAGGCACATCAAACATATCTGTCTCTGGTACGTAGGGACCAGGGGTTAGGGCTGGGCCAGCCACTAAACAAGTGAGAGTTCCCTACCAGACCAAAGGGAAGAGAAAGGGAATAAGGGAGAGAGACTTACAGACTGAAAAAGAAAATTAGATTAAAGAAAATAATAACATGAAATACATACAAATATATACAAAACCAATATTGAATCCAACAGCCATGATGGCAATTACGTTACCATCACCACCGATGTTGTGGCAGAAGTCCTACTCTGGACTCAGTAGCAGATGGGAACCAGTTTCAGGAGATGGATTCTAGAATTGGATTCAGAAACTCATGGATCAAGATTGAAAGCCAAATGTACAGAATCCTCCTTGGATGTTGAGTATCAAAGAAGAGAGACAACGTTGACTGCTATGATCTCTCAGCTTTATACTGAATATCATATATATGGAATGGAATGGAATGCCTCATTAGTATTTAGGGTCACCTGAACTATCCCTTTCTCCCTGCAGGTGAGGCTTTTTATGCCACACCTTCACCTAGTACATAAGATTTAGCAGTGACCTTGGTCTGCACACCAGTCCCTTGGTACTAACTACAAGCATAGAGCATTACCACCAGCAGGAGCAGGCACTGTCTGTGAAAACACGTCATTAATTTCAGAAAGCACAGGTTTTATAAAGATACTAAGCTGAAAAATAAAATCACTGAGGAGAATTAGTTCTGTTCTAACTCAAACCAGGACATGCACATTTACTTGCTTACCAGAGAAATTCTGACATAATGTAGTTATCTGGTACTTCACCTGCTCACCTGTCAGAAAGCTTAAATTTGTCATTTCCAAATTTAGCTTGAATTTGTCATTTCCCAAATTTTGTAGCCTGATATTCTTAAATGATGGTTTTCTTCGAGTGTGCATGCAAATGGGTTTTTAGTTGTAAGTCAAAATACATGTCAGAGCATCCGTCAACTTCACAGGGCTGTGGATCAGCAGAAACATGCAGATTTATATCCATGGCATTTTTTTTGCACATGGATTTACATTAGAATTAAGTAAAGTACAGTTTGTTGGGTTTTTTTTGGTTTTTTTTTTTTTTCTGATGGAGATAATTTACAGGACACAGAATTATTCTCTGAGGAGTGATGTGTTAGTTATGATACTGTACAACCTGTACATAAGCAGAATCATGCAGATTTGTATCCATGTCTTTTTTTTTTTGCACATGGATTTACATTAGAATTAAGCAAAATATCATGGGCTTTTTCTGGTGGAGATAATTTACAGGACACAGGATTTTTCTCTGAGGAGTGGTGTATTAGTTATGATACTGTACTTATTTCCTCATACTGCCATTTGTTTTTCAATTGCCAGCCTCCAAACACAGGGAAGTATCTTGTCTTTGCAACCACCAAATCTGTTATTAGTCTGTGAAAGTATTACATACATTTTGGAAATTCCTGCAGTTACTCTTTCATAATCTGGGAGAAGAATTCCTCCTTCTTGCAGCCTTTTGAGAAATCAATGTTTTAGCAGGAGCTAATGGCATTTTAAAATACATGCTTATACCAAAAGCAGTTCTTATAACAAGCCCAGTGGCCTCCTATAGCTGCTGTGATAAACAGACTGCATGTGATTATGAGAAGGGTGCGTGTCATTACCGTTTCTATATCCAGAATCCTGACTGGAATTGTATCATCTAGATTATTGCCTCCTGGATATTTCTGTAGTTCTTTTACTCAAGATGTTGGCCAGCATAGTAAGTTAGAGATTAGTTGTTCATTTTCCAGTACCCTTGGCTTCATCGAAGTTTATTCTAGCAGAAGTTTCACTACCATTTTGTTTCCAGACATGGAAACATCCCCATCCCAGCAACAACTAAATGACACTAAGAGGTAAAAAAAAAAAACTTAGATTCCAAAAGGAAATTAGTTGGGCAAGAATCCATGGGACAGGTGGTAGGACGAAGCTGGGTAATGAATTTGGACATTGCTAAACCTGAAAGAAAACTGGACAGTCCTGTCTCAGAAAAAGTGGGGAAATTATTGTATCACAGCTTGCCAATAGCCTTTATGAGCATCGTACATATTTAAGGAAGGTGCACTGCCAGGCTGCTAGAGAACCACTACCAGTGTCCACTTTCTTCCCAGGTCATACTTAACACCAAAGGTATTTTAGCAGTGTGTTATCTAACAGCCACGTGAAAGGGAGGAGTAAACATTTAAAGAAGATTTGTTGCCTCTCTGGGGCTTCCTTGCTATATTGCCAAGCAGTGCAGATTGTGTTTGCAATGTTGGCTTTTTTGCAAGACTATTCCAGCAGAAGCTGAACTGAACTCTTTCCATAGATGACTGTGAATAGCCACCAGGCGCTGCATATTAGGAGCCATTTTTGAACCAAGCATAGTAAAAGTGATACATATATGGGGGTAGGAGTAGTGCCTCAGATAGGAAGCATATTTTGCATCTTTTTATTATTACGAAGAGTTTGTGAAAATATCAGTGTTAACATTTATTTCAAATAATTTACAATCAGAGTGGGCATCTGATATGGTTTTTCTCAGCATTTGAAACCAATATTTTAATTCCCTGGTTTGGTGACAATATTGTATACAAGCTTGTTCCTGGGAAGAATAAGTGCCATTTCTAAACTCAAATCCTATGGTACAAATTCACAACAAATACAGAATTGGATTTCTCTGAGCAGTTGCCAATATTTGTTTAAAATTAATTATATTTATGGAC
>VWZI01010423.1:441090-464310 GCA_013396835.1 Psilopogon haemacephalus
TAAAATTTATTTTTTTTTTGGGCCTTTTTTTTTTTTTTTTTTTTTTTTTTAACCACAAAGCACATTCACTGCAACTGAGAGTTGATCCATCCTCTGCCTTTATGGCACCAGGCTTTCTATAATATGGAGCAGACTGAGAACCAATGTGCTACAGTATTAGTGGAAAATAAACAGAAGCTAAGCAAATTCATTAAAAAACATTAAACAAACATTTACACAAAATCTTCTGCAATATTTGCCTACCTCTTATTCTAACCACTGACCTAGAAGCAAATGCTTCTAGCCAAATGGAATTTGAAACCGTTTACATCATTGTTCTTATACTAATAACCTTGTGGATTTATTACTTTCAGATCAGTTTATTGCTGTTTGCATACTACCTGAGGCTTTTTGAACTCATTATGTTTGCTGTTATTCTATATTCCTATATGAGAAATGCTCATCTGCTTTTTCTGGTAATCTTGCAATGTTTCCCATAATATTTCCCTATATCCTATAGTCTATATTTTGTATTGGAAATGAATGGTATAATAATAAGCAGTAAACCTTATTGCTATTCATTTGTGAGAATAGCAACTATTCTGCATTTCAGTCGCACAAAAAAAAAAAAAAGTTAATAATCACTTGTGAAAAGCAGACATTGGGTGCTGTTAGTTTCTTTTGTCACAGAAGACATCTTCATTTGCATTTGTATCTCCCTTCTTTGCTGCCCGCACAAAGAGAAGTGCAGACGCTATGATTACTGTAACTTGTAGTCCTGCTGGAGGCTTCTCAGTGCTCCTTATGACAGATGTTTCTTAAAGCACCAAGAGCCCAAGAAGCAGATACTTGCTGGTTAGTGAAAGGCTCTTTAGCTCTGCCTGTAGACCGTGGTGCTGTTTTTGGGCATTGCATTAGCATGATGCCAGCAGGCTGCAGAGCAAGGTAGCTGAAAGGGAAGCATCTTTCCAGAAAATGTTGGACTGAACTTGAAAACGTTACAGGGACATGTACCAAGCTCTGTGTTTAGGCAGTCTGTCTGCAAGCTCGCAGTTGGATGCTTTATTTCCAGAAAATATTGGACTGAAGCTAAAAACACTAGAGAGACAGGTACCGAGCTCTGCCTTTAGGCAGTCTGTCTGCAAGCTCATGGTAGGATGCTTTGGGTCAGATCATATGGCGGCAGAGAAACATGAAAGAAGTTCCCCTGTAAGGACTGTCCCCATAGCCTCCCTGTTCTGTTTTGTAAGGGTCTTGTACCCAAAGCTAGGCAAGGCTGGATGAGACTCTGGCCAGTCTAATCTAGGGTAGGGTGTCCTTGCCCAAGGCAGGGGGGTTGGAACTAGATGATCCTTGTGGTCCCTTCCAACCCCGCTGATTCTATGAAAATATCAGCTAAGGATCACTTCCCTTGACCTGCTGGCCACAACTCTCTTGATGCAGCCCAGGATCTGGTTGGCTTTCTGGGCTGCAAGAGCACACTGTCGGTTCATATTGAGCTTCTCATCCACCAAGTCCCTCTCCTCAGGGCTGCTCTCAAGCCAGTCACTGCCCAGCCTAAATGACTTTAAAATATTATATATTATAGACAGGTTTGTTTGTGAGCTGCTTTTTTTTTGTGGGGGGGTGGGGGTGTACTTATTTATTTGTTTCCTTTTCCCCTCTACAGAAAAGGTCTAGCTGCTTCTGAGACCTATAATTTATTTTGTTTCTAGAAAACAGTCACTTAAGGGCCACTTATTTTCTACTGACTTGCATAAAGCTTTCCATAATGGGTAGAAGTTGATACTTGCCTTGGGACACATTAGACGCTCTTTCTGCTGGCTTATATTTAGATTCATTTTGCAATAGCATTTGCAGGAGGGACAATTAAAAAGAGAATGTCTTTTACATCAGAAGGAAATTACTTTTCAGACAGATTAAGTCTTGGACATCCTGCCTCTAGTCTGTATCTGGAAATTTTCTGCAATTGTCTTTTTCTTTAGTACAGGTTTGGTAACATCAGTGGATTTTAAGTATGCTGGTTTTAGTGTTGAAGGATAGTTGGTAAAGGCAGCCAAGGTGTTATGTATCTCACCAACATCCAAATATTAGACACCAGCTTTCTCTGAGTGCAACTTCAAGGGTTGATGAAGAAAAAAAACCTTTTGCACTTACAGACTTTTACTTGTACTCCAAATCTTGTGGAAGGATAAGGTGGCTTAGCACTGTTATCCTTATTTCAAAGGACAACATATCACAGAATGGCTAAAGCAGGAAAAGATCTGTGGAGGTCATCTAGGCCAACCCTGCTGCAAAAGACAGGGTCAAATAAAACAAATTACTTAGGGTCATACCTGTCTGGGCTTCAAATATCTTCAAGGACCAAGATTCACAACCTCTCCAGGACACTGTTCCAGTGTTTGACTACCTCTGCAGTAAAAACAAAACAAACAGAATAGAATAGAACAAAACAAACAACAAGACATCAAAACCCTGCAAACAAGCAAGCAAAAGGTTTTTCTTATATTTAAATGAACTTGTATTTCAGTTTGTGTTAATTACCTTTTCTCCTGTCTCTCTCTGTTGAGAAGAGCCTGGTCCTGTCTTCTTTATTGCCTCCCCTTCCCTTCATGTATTTATACACTTTGATAAAATCCCTGTTGAGTCTTGTCCTCTCCAGGCTGAAAAGCCTTCTCAGCCTCTCCTTGTTTGTCATCCCTTAACTATCTTTGTGGCATTTAGCTCAACCCATTCCATATTGTCCAGTGTCTCTTCCAGCCCAGAACTACACCTAAAGCTACAAATATGTGTCACTGGGGCTGAGCAGAGGGGTATGACCTACTCCCTTGACCAACATGTTGGTAAGGGCAGGACACATTTGATTGTGTATATGTAAAAGGTGTAGAGAGCTCATCTTAACTACTCATGTTAATACTATTTGATAATGTGATGAGATCCATCTCTGGACTATGCTCAGTTCCTCTTACACAGGGCAACATGCAGCAACATGAGTTTTGTTGTTACTGTGGTATCTAAAATCACTACTAATTGTCTGTTCCTGGAGGTTGACAGGACAAGAACCACATAGACAGGACTGTTTGCAGTTTCTGGGAAAAGATATGCAGGGTGTGGTTTTGTGGAGCATTGCAGCACTTAGGGGTCTGAAGTATCCATGAGATACTTGGTGGTAGGCACTGGAATACGTTGCACAGAGGGTACCTGTTGGCATAATTCACAGCATTGTCCATATGTCTGCACATATGTAGGCACACTGTGGGAAGGGTAAGGAACTATACCAGATTCTCCAGAAAGTTACTTTTCCACTCATCTCTGGTGGGTTTTCCTCAGTGTGTGTACCACAATGCTATTGTCTGGCAAAGGCTAAACTCTCATCATCTGTCTCCACAACTCATGCAGTCTGCATGATCTCCTTAGCAAGGCACCCTGCTGCCTGTCAGGGGAAAACACACTGCCAAAATTCCTTCCACCAAGTCTCATACCCTGCATCTGCCTATTTTTCCCCCCTTTTGCTCCCTGTCCCAAAAATCTGACTTGCATTAACAGCTGGAAGAGCTCATCTCCTAGAGCAGGATCTGCATTTGTCCACTGGCAGTTTAATTTACTGTGCTGGCAAGCTGAGATCACTTGCACACCAGGCCTTAGGAAGAACAGGAATATTCTCCCAAGGATGAATTCAAGCAGCAGTACACAAAGTAGTGCAACATGATGAACCATCAGCTCACCTGCTGAAACCCAGCCTGGAATAAAACTAATCCAGCAGCAAGCTTTTGCTCTAGTGCAACATGATGAACCATCAGCTCACCTGCTGAAACTCAGCCTGGAATAAAACAAATCCAGCAGCAAGCTTTTGCTCTAGGCTGCTTTACATGGCTCACTTAAGTTCCACGTCATGTACTGTTAAAGTATAACTTACAGGTAATGCTATGTACCCAGTCTTGGGGACTGGCATCTGGTCTGAGGACTTGCGTTGGCTATAACCAAGTATGGACCTATCCTCAGCAAAGCTCAGTCTGTTCCTGCATCTTTCTTATTCTGCTTTACATTCACATCTTAGGGAAGAGACTTTAGGAGTCTGTGCTATGTTGTTCTGCCATCATTGCCAGTAGGACAGTCACTTCATTGATGGGAACAGTGGAGGGCAGTCAGCAACCAAGTATTTCTGCTGGTCTCCTCAATGCAGTGTGGATCTTTCAGCCTGAACTAGCGTACATGCAGCATTAGCCTTTAATCTGTACTACCAGCCCTGCAAGCAAGCAAACAATAAAGCATGTGCCTGTAGTGCTGCAATAAGAATTTGTCTAAAGGAATAGCCCAAAGAGTACAACTTACTCAATTTTAGTCACATCTGAATTAATGTCGTCTTTCATCTACCCTAATATAAACAGTATTGTTTAGCCCGGAGAAGAGGGTACACAGGGGGGACCTTATCATACTCTACAACTACCTGAAGGGAAGCTGTAGAAAGGTGGGAGTCAGACTCTTCCCCCAGACAACTTGTGACAAGATGAGAGGGCATGGCCTGAAGTTGTGTCAGGGGAGGTTTAGGCTGGATGTTAGGAAGCACTTCCTCATGGAAAGGGTAATTAGACACTGGAGAGGACTGCCCAGGAAGGTGGTGGAATCACCTGAGGGTGTTTAAGGAAAGATTTTATGTGGCATTTAGGGACGTGGTCTAGTTGATGTGGTGGTGTTAGGTCATAGGCTGGACTTGATGAACTCAGAGGTCTATTCTAGCCTCAATAATTTTGTGATTCTGTAATATGCAATATATATATTAACATATCATCTTTATAACAGAGAAGTATATGTATGTTAGCCCACAAAGGTGAGTTACAAATGTGTGTAACTCACAAAATTATTTGGCCTCTGTGTAAATAGTGAGGTGAACAAAAATTGAGACCAAAAAACCCCCCAGTCCTGAGAGTGCTATGGCTTCGCCTATGTAGATTTGTAAATCTGATCACAATAGATGTTCACAAATAGGGTTTTTTGTGTATTTTTTTAGCAAAGTTTGGCTCAGATAACCTGGGTGTGCTCTCTTGATAGCAATGTCCCATGAATGAAGAGCAGAACACTAGTGAAAGATAAAGTTCATCTTAAGTAACTTTGAGCTAGTAGATCTTTACAGTCTTCTGAAATGCATTTGCAAGTGAGTGTGTTGGGTTCCTTTCTCCTAGAAGGACAATCCCTTCATTTTCATTTGCCTGGAGAGTTCAGTGAAGGGTAAGAGGCACTCTAAACTTATGCTGATTGCCATGAGGCTGGCACAGTCCTGGACACAACCAGCAGGAGCATAAGCTACACTGGGATGATGAAGTTCCATTTCTGCCTTCCCATCATTGTCCCCTGGCTGGCTGTAGTAGGGTGGTAGGCAGGTTGGATAGGGTAAAGTTCCATTTGGCAGAGATTTTCTGCTGTAACTTTAAACAATCCTGTATTATCATAGCTGGGGATCAGTCCAGACATGTTTTATCTCCCAGGTCAGCTGAGCAGAATGTAGTTTAGAGGATGTGGCTTGTTAGTAATTTAAAATTGGACATCCTGTTTGTTTTGCATAGATATCAGTCTGTGGTAGCACTTTAAAGCAGAGATTTCTCAAGGGTTCCTGGCCAAACTCTTTCCCCTGTACCCATGTACTTCATTGCTTTGGGTGGAACTGCAGCATGTTACATCAGCTAAGAATCAGATCCAGTCTTTCCAGTGAAGAAAAGAGGAATCAAAATAGCAGTCAGCCCTGCTTCATTGAAGTTAAACATAATTCAGACTTTCTCTCTCTCTTACACACATGAAGATGCTGGAATCATAGAATCATAGAATGGTTTAGTTTGGAAGGGACCTCAAAGATCATCCAGTTCCAACCCCCTGCCATAGGCAGGGACACCTCCCACTAGAACAGGTCACTCAAGGCCTCATCCAACCTGGCCTTGAACACCTCCAGGGAGGGAGCAGCCACAACCTCCCTGGGCAACCTGTTCCAGTGTTTCACCACCCTCACTGTAAAGAACTTCCTCCTAACATCCTGTTTAAATCTCCCCTCTGCCAGTCTAAACCCATTACCCCCCACCCTGTCACTACAAGACCTGTAGAAGAAGTTCAAGTACAAGATCGTGTAGAAGAAGTTCCTTTTAGGACATTTGGTAGAGAATAAAAACCACTGGGGCCATTCTGATTGCTTCTATTAGGAAATCTCCTTGCATGGCTAAGCAGCAGAAGTGTTCACAACTACTCTTCTGCCACCTGTGTTGTGACTGTGCCTTGCAAATAACCATGACTGTGAAGACTTTCAATGTGGTGGTCCTCCTGTATCACACATATAACTCTGCATGGTTCTTAAGTTTTGGCAGGTCAGATGTTCCAGCTATTAAGTTACCTCTACATAGCAGAAACTGTAAAAACCTGTGAGGATCATTGTCTGTTTGCCAATAACAAAAAAAAAAACCCCAAAAAACATCAAAGAGATCTTCAAAATAAGCCAGCAACACTGTCAGAAAACCAAGAGGCACTTTGGGAGAGAGTGTGATATCCTGGAAATCTGCATTTGAGAAAGTGTGAGTGGAACATCTCTGTCCAGAAAACCGCTGAGCAGAATGAAAAGCTCATTTGTATGCTTTAGAGGTGCAGTATCATTTGATGGTATTTTGTGTGAACAAGCTGGTAGCTCATATTACCACTGACTGTTCATACTAGTTTGTCAATGATCACATTTATCAATGTGACTCATTTGACAAGAGGTCATTAAATGGACTTTCTAAAAATCCTTTGGTAAAGGAGATATTTTGCATGTTAGCTGAAGCATCATTCCTGCCTGCTGTCACAGTCAAAGGTACTCACCAACTGAAATGTCATTTCTGAGTGTCATCTACTAAATGCAATACCTTGTATCTATTCCTCACAGAAAGGCTTGCCAAATCTATTCCACAAAACCAGTGGTTGTTTGTTTTCTTTCTGGATCACATCCATCTCCTATTTTCTTCTCTTCCCCTTTCCCCTGTATTTTATTTTCTTTTTTTTTTCTCTAAATTTATGCTTTCCTATTCTAACCACATTTTCATGTTTCACTCTGTCTTGTGCAGAGAAGTTTCTCTTTAGCCTCTGCATGAAGCTGGCGAGGGGACAGCTTAATGCAATGAGCTGCCTAGGGTAGAAAATGTCTAACTGCAAGGATCAAAGTTCTTCTTCGAGAAGACAGAAAGTCAGTGTTGTGTAATGTCTGAGTTCCTGGTGACCTCCTCAGCAGTGCAACGGAAAGAAGGATGAGCTTGTGATTATGAGGCTAGCCTGGGGATCTGGTGACCTGGTTCACGTCTGTAATTTACTACATGCTTCCTCTGTGAATCTCAACAAGTCCCTTACAGTCTGTTGGATCATTGGACATCTGTATGTAAGACTTCTCACAAGTGACAGATTCTGAAGATCTGGTTAGAAATCATCTGCCTCCTTTAACACAAAAGTACTCTTCAACTGGTGGAGGTTTTCTTCTCTCAGTGCCTTCACTCCTTTTTGTAAAACAGTGATTTTTTTTTTTTTTTCTCTTAGAGATGAGACAAAAACAGTGTTGTAGGTGAGGTGCAGACAGTTCTGCAACTACATGGGTGCCACAAGGAGAGAGAATGTTGTCCTAAATTTAGCTTTAAGACGTGGAGACACTCATGCATGTCAGGTCCAGTCTCTTAAACCCCCTCTGAAACAAACGAATGACCCTTCTATGTGAAAATTAGCATTATGTATGCTTGTTTAAAATGAGCAGATTCTTTTCTGGTGATGAGAAAAGTATACATATTAAAATACCCAGGCACAAACACTTTTTAATATTTTTCTTGGCACTAGTAGGCTCTTTTTCAGTTGATTTTTGTTAGCCACATTTCCTTTCCGAATAGAGGTTACATACAACAGTTGGATGAACAATTGTATGAAACTCTCAGGGGGGGCATTCTTGAAGACAAGCCTGCATGAGATCATGTTATGAGTGTGGCTTGGCTGTGCTATTATTTGGTAGGTGATCTCATTCATTTAAAGTACTAATCATTTTAGCAGGGGATAACTGCAGCTATCCAAAAGTAGAGGGGGGAAAAAAAAAAAAAGAAAAAAAAAAAGGAAAAAAAAAGGTGATATTGCAAGGTTTCCTGCGAGCTTTGCACAGAAATATTGATTCTTGTGCTAGCTGATTGGACGCAAACCAGACACTGCTGCTTAGACAAATGTATAAAGTAAGCTTAATACGAGCAAATGAGACTACTCGCTAGAGTGACAGCTCAACCAGGTTTATTGTTTTCCCCTAAATATGCATTTTATAGGCTGCTTTTAGGGAGAGAGACCATGTAAACATCTGCAATTCTACAATTTCAGTCTCGCTCAGGGTCTTGCTGGGGCCTCTGGATACTATCATGATATAAGTATTAAATACAGTCCAATGGATTAAATATCCTGGGACAGGTTAGCCTATGATTGCCCCTGAAATGCCTACAGAGCATTTCCTCCAGTGTTCCTCAATAATGAAGAAATCCCTGGCTGGAGCAATTATTTGCGAGTTCAAGAGGCAGTCCAGGCTCCTGGCTAAAAACATACTTGGGCACAATCAGCTGAAAACTTTGAACTGTCTCTCAGAGTGAAAAATAAAAATGTTTACAGCCAGAAATAACAAGGCTGGGGAGTTAAATTAGAAGCAGGGAGCAAGAAAGGCTTTGCCTAATTCTGGTTTCAATCAGTGAGTGCAGCAGGCACTGCTGTGGGTTTGAGAATAATGACTATATTTAAGTAGACAGAAGTTGTTGGCTTGACCTGATTGCTGACAACCAGTCTCCCCTAAACACCCCACATGGGGCCAGATCCTAAAGTCCTCCTGTGGTTTTTATCCAAGCCCATTCTCACTGCAATCAAAGCTTGAGCAGACACAGTCTCTGTATTTGGCCTACACCTATTACAGACCATTTTTGTCTCTTAAAACCACCACAGAAAAATAAATCCCAGTGCCCAGGTTTCATTTTTAAGTCTCAGACTCCTCCATGCTGTTAGCCTGTTTTTTTAACGCGGTGAGTTGAGAGTGGACTATAAAGTAAAAGTCTCTCTGCTGTTAGCTTCTTGCATCTCTCAGGGTCAAGTTTCAACAAAATAATAGATTACCAGCTTTGACCTCATGCACCAGGGACAAGATATTCTGTATGAGCTTGATCCTGCCAGGGGTGGGGAAGCTTGGCAATATGAAGGTTCCCCTTCACTAAGAGAAACATAACTATAGATATTACTCTGCTACTTGGAAGAAGAGACCATGGTCAGCTTCCCTTGGGCAGTCTTCCCAGTCTGGCTTCCCCAGTGCTCAGGACCAAGACCTCCAGACAACCACCATTATTTTAACATGATTTTTAAAAGGTGAACAAGTGGCAGGGGAAGCAGCCTCAGAGCAGAGGAGCTAACAAATGTATGCACGCACCAATTAGAGTACAATGGACAGAAAATCAACACAAGAAAATGTGAATTCTCTGCATTCCATTACAGAAAGAGATTGCCTAATGTGCATGATTCAGCCTAAGGCTATAGCTGTAGCATGGAGGAGAAACAGTCTTGTGATTTGGGGCACTAGACTGGAATTTTGGAAGGTTTGGTTTGATCAGCTTTTGTGGCCCCCTTTTCTGGTGCTTTGGGATTTTAGGGGTTTTGTTGTTTTTTTGTTTGTTTGTTGTTGAATATTTTGTTTGGTTTGGTTTGGTTTGTTTTTCTCTTTTGTCTTCTATTAAGGAACATCATCTCAAAGTGCCTCAAGTTCCTCTATGTTTGGGTGCATTCACAGTGAGTCTATCTCTTTCTAGAAAGTCTGTCCTTCCTAGATGTTAGTGGAATGTAAATTGCCTCTGCCACGTGGTGCTTAAAGCCTCCGAGTAACTCTGTGGAAACGATCAAACTTGTTTTTTTTTTCTTAAATAATGACTTCTTAACAAACACAGAGTGAACCTGAATTGCCAATTCCTACTTGATTGCTTTTCATTATTTCAATAATTTACATCTGAGCTTCATTAGGTATCTCAGTGTGATATCTGTTCTGAATGGCAGTCAAGAAAATCTGAGGTTGATATAGAAAATAGAATTTTCATACCAACTTAATTTGAACCCAATTTCTTTTCTCTTTCTATTGGACTGAATTAGTTAATTTAGAGAAAGTAATACTGTGTTGTTATGTACAGGTTTAACTGAGTGAAATTTTCCTGCTGATCTGAAAATGACCTTTTACAATGATAACGTATTTGCCTGTCTAGATGCAAACAAAACTTTTTTTTGCACTTAGAAACAAACTTCAATGTTAAAGATCCTTTTTCTGAGCATCCCACGGATGATGTCTGCTGCATTTTGATCTCTATGCCTCTAAAGTACCTCTATGGATTTAAAATCTTGAGTGTGATGGCACTGCGTTGGGCTGTAGCTAAAGGACTTTAATAAGAAAATAGACTTAGCTGCTGAAACAAGTATTAGGGGATCTTTCAAGTCAGAGGTGTTATTGACAGCATAATTCCAAATCATTCCAGTATGAGTTCCTATGCATGTGTCTTTTCAAAGGACTGATAATGAAAAGCTGATTTTGGTCTTTTCCTTCCTTCCATCAGTTTCTCATGGTAAATGCAAATATAATAGGGAAAATTTATTTGCTTGCCACAACAGCAACCAGAACAGGTTCTTAACATTGTTATTCCTCCTCTTTGTACCAATCTAACCTACACCTAAGGCTGTGATGAAAGTGGTTTGGCCCTGTTCAGTAGAACTGTTTCTTAAGATCTGAGGCAGCAGGTGATCGTATGTGGCTTATGTGGCTTCTGTTCAGCTGTCCTCTTCCTGCACCTCAGAACTGCTGACAGGTTTGGGACTCCACAGGTACCACCTACCGCCTCCTCCCCTAGCTTGATGAGCACCAGACTGGACATTCTCAGGAGGAAGAGCTGAGCTTGAAGTCTGACCTGTGCTGGCAGGCACAAGGCTTCTGCTTTGGCAGAAGTGTAGATCAGAAGCACTGCTGCTCCAGCACAGTGCAAGTGCTGCATGCTTCCATAAAGCATCCCAAATAGCTAAAATCGAGAAGCAAGCTTTCCTAGGCTTAAATTTTGCTTTGGAGATGTAAATCCCCGATATCTGTTGCTACTAGCCTCAGAAAATAGTGTATAAGCTTTGCACCTCTATAATACAAAACAAATTACATCAGTAGTGTTTGGAAATGCTGTAATAAGCAGGCTGGTAAGTCATGGGCATGAGCAAATACGCTTAAAGTATGCATGTTCTGAGTAGTGCACAATGTGTTCACTTCACTCTGCTTAGTGCCTTCCAAAGCATTATCATCAAGGAAAGAATAATTAAGTAAGCTATTAATAACTCAGGGAGTCTCCCTGTCTCAAATGTACTTTTGTCTTGTAAGTGTAAGGTCAATCTTAAGAGCAAAAAGACTTTGAAAAAGAATGCTACAGCGAGCATCTGTCCCTTGCCACTACTCCAGCTGCATTTGAAAGGCAGTACTTATTTTCTTTAATAACAAAGCTTAAAAAGGAACAAAATTAAAGAAAAAAGTATGAATATTGAGTTCTAACTTTGAACAATTTCCATCACTTAATATTTGAGTTTTCCATCATGCCTGAAGTAATTATTATAAAACAAACTCTTGCATTGTTTTAACTACTAGTAGTATCTTTGATCACCTAGCCAATATTAAAAAAAAAAAAAAAATATTTTTGTTAGCATCCAAGTGTCCTTTTCAGGATGTCACACAAAGAGGGTAGGCAAGGAAACAAGAGCTGATTTTCTCTCAGCCTTACTTTAGATGTGTTAGTTTGAAGGAATGTTTTCAATTATTTTTCTTCATCCTTTTAAAATGCTATTTTTAATTATTCCTCTCTGTGGCTTTGAACGAACCTTTAGAGTACAGAAAACAAAACTGTCTGCATTACTGATCTGTTTCCTTTTACTTTACATTCACAAGGTCCCTATGCGTCTTCCTGCTTAAATAAAACTGGATTCAACTTGTCTAACTCCAGGCATTTAATTAAGGTACCTAAAACAAGATTATTGTTGGTCCACTTGCCTTCTACTGTCAATTGACACAGATAGGCACTTTCTGAAGGTGATTTCAAGCCTTTTAGTACTTCAGTGCCCTGTGGAGGTGTCCTGTCTCTGTCTTGACAACAGAGGGTACCCAGGATGTCATTGTGCCTAGGCTGCGTGTCTCATTTATGTGCCTAAAATTAGATAGAATTAATCTAGACCTGAGAGGCTTTGTAGTTTAATTTGCTATTCCATAGTGTATTGGTTGTTGGCAGGGAAGCACTTTTTTTTTTTTTTTTAGAGTGAGTATGGATTGCGTATTTGTGCTTACACACATAAAATATAACTGAAGGAAATTTGTATGCAGAAATAGAACTGAAAGGGCAGGTGTCCCCCTGAGCCTGCCTCAAAGTAGCACAATGACTAGAGGGTGTGCTGAGAGCCCCCTTGACAGGTTAACCTACTGTGTTCTTCCTCCAATAACATCTTTTTACCCCATAGTATTTTCACACCTTCAGTCACTTGCATTTTCTTCACAAAGGATAAAGTACTTGCCAGCTACACAAACCAATAAAAAAAAGTTAGTTCTAGTTTTCCTTTCACTTCTTTAGTACCAAGATAACCAAACAAAATTATCATGAAAAATATGAACAGGGTTTTTTTTTTTGTAGTAGCTTAGACTTGTGCAAGAGTTTGTCTGCCATCCTTCACATCTTAATTCACTCACCTAGAAAAAGTCAATGTATTGACTAGCCTATGTTCATTTCCATGCAGAGAAATTATGGATTAGCTAGTCAAGCCTGTTTAGTGGGATGAGTCCCATGACTGGAGTGTGGATATCAATGGCTACAAGCTGTTCAGAAGGAACGGGAGGGGAAGAAGGGATCGAGGTGTTGCTCTCTGTGTAAAGAATTGGATAGAGTGTGGAGAGCTGTTGCTAAAGAACAGCCACAAGCAGGTTGAAAGCTCATGGGTATGTATTAGGGATTGGGGCAGCGAAAGGAGTTTTGTGGTAGGAGTCTACTACAGACTGCCCTACCAAGCAGACCCTACTGGTGAAGACTTCTTTCTCCAGCTAGGGGAGACATTATGGTCACAGGCCCCTTATGAGGGATTTTAACCACCCTGTGATAGGATGAGGGGCAATGGCTTCAAACTAGAGAAAAGCAGATTTAGCTCTTTACCATGAGGGTGGTGGAACACTGGAAAAGATTCCCCAGGTTATTGGTTAGAGCCCCATCCCTGGAGATATTCAAAGTCAGGCTCAATAGGGCTCTTTGCAGCCTGATCTGGTTAAGGATGTCCCTGGTAACTGCAGAGGTTGTTGGACTAAGTGACACTCAGAGGTCCCTTCCAACCTACCCATTGACCATTCTATGAGTAGTGATATTGGTACAGTTGCTCAGGAGAAGCTGCTATTAAGATGTCCAAGCCCTATTTAGAATATGTCCCCTGTGACTCTGGGAAGGTTTTGGAGTCACCATCCCTGGAGGTGTTTAAAAGGAGAGTGGATGAGGCCCTTTGTGCCATGACTTAGTTAATTAGGTGTCAGGTGATAGGTTGGACTCAATGATCTCAAAAGCCTTTTCCAACTTGGCTTATTCTGTGATTCTCTACTATAAAACTTCTTAAAGTATGCCTCATTTTCTTGGCTCTTTTTTTCTGAACCCTCAGAAATGGCCCCTCCAAAGGTATGGTCTAGATACATGGAAAAGTAAATTCCTTACAAGTTCGCTGAGACTTTTCATTGCATTGTAATATATTATTAGTGGGTTGAGAACAGAAATCTAGATAGATTGCATTAGACAGCTAAGAGCTTTTAAAAAGTAGTAATTTTCTTTATTGGATAGTGAGCAGTTAATAACTACTTCATATTGAGCAAAGACTTTTAAAATGTGATGGCTGACATTTTTAAATAACGTGTTGATATTTATACTTGGAAACTAGGAGCCTAAACATAAAAGTTAAATATTAGGTAATTTATTTCCTTCATCTCCATGTCAGTTTGGAAGCTGGATATTCTGTGTGTGTCTTATTCCATTCTGAATTATCCTACTCTGTTTTAACCATAGTTAATCAGGTTGGGATGGCATCTGAATTAGCAACAAACGTTTCACTTTCTCCTCTTGGTACAGGCTCATCAATTACACATGATCCATCTTCTGATGTTGGTGTGCTATACTTCTTATTTATTTTCATCCAAATGCTAGTTGGCCCAGAGAGGTTTAGTATCTTTCATGATTCACCATCTCAAGGCTTAAATTGTTCAGAGCAGGCTCTTTTCTGCTCATTATTATTTGTTTGAGATGTTTAGCTGACAACATATTCAGCTATGGTTCTGGAAAAGTTAAACCACCAGCTGGACTAGAGTACATCTGATGGACTGGATGAGCAGGCTAAGGAAAAAAAAAGAGAACCCAGTCTATTTTTGTTACCTTCCTTGGGGTAACATTAAAATTGAATGTGACCTACAGAGACAATTTTCTTGAATTTGCAGTAGTAATATTATCCTTTTAGTCAATCACTAATGAAAATACATGCTACCTGTGTATGAGGTATCTCCATGGAGACATTTGCCATTTAAGTCTGTACATTAAGATGTCCTTAGAAACGTAGTCCAAATAAAAAATTTATTCTTCACCATTTGAACCAGATCATCAGACCATTGTATATTCCCTCACACTACTACATTATCCACACGCTCTACAGAAGTTGACAAGTGAGACTGTTCCCAGACCTTGTTGTATTGCTGGTCACCATACCACTGCCTAGAGATATAGTTTTATCCTAGTTCAAACCAGGCCTTCATTTCAGACGGGGGTACCCAGAAGGAATATTTGATGTGTGAAGTTTCTCCATGTCATACAAGCTGATTGAACGTAGGAGTTCGTATGGGATAAATGAAGGTACATTTTGGATTTGAGAAATTTAGAGAGATTCCCCAATGTGCTTATTCAGCTCTGAAAGACTGGTAATTTATTCCACTATTTATTGTTGTAGAGAGTCCTTCCTGTGCATTCAGAAAACCAGTTAGTCATTTTTATACAGTTCTTTTGTGTGATTCTGTTTAAAGAGGACATATCAGCATCTCAATATAAATGATTTCCAGTATCTGAAGGGGGCCTACAGAAAAGCTAGGGAGGGACTTTTTAGTCTATCAGGTAGTGACAGGACTAGGGGCAAAGCTGGAGGTGGGGAGATTCAGACTGGATACGAGGAGGAAGTTGTTCGGCATGAGACTGGTGAGAGCCTGGAATAGGTTGCCCAGGGGCGTGGTTGGGGCCACATCCCTGGAGGTGTTTAAGGCCGGGCTGGATGAAGTTCTGGCCAGCCTGATCTAGGGTATGTTGTCCCTGTCCATGGCAGGGGAGTTGGAACTAGATAATCCTTGTGGTATCTTCCAACCCTGACTCTGATTCTATGACTTGTTTCAGTGTTCTTTATCCAAAATAGTGAAGGATTGTCAGGGGGGAGAGAATGCAACATGCCATAATCCGTATTTTTTATTATTTTTTAAGGCTTTAGTGTTACACTGCCCTCAAGGTTCAGATTAATGTCTCAAGATGGTCATCAGATTAGAAATGTACTCACGTTTTCCACCACTACTGCATTTCATCAAGTTTCCCATGTTAGGTAACTGCTCAAAAATTTTTATGTGGCCCAATCTCTACTTCTCTTAGTGGTCCCTAGATAGAACTCCTCTATTCAATTTCTCAACATGAGGAGTTAGGCTCTCTGTTGTTTTCTGAGGAGTGGTGTTCCACAGCATACAGGACAGCCATCTATTAGCGTAAACCTGAGGCCATAGAAACCACCAGCATTGTATCTGCTTTCTCTCTGCAGTCATGGTGCTTTGACATGCCCTAAGAAAATCAACCTTTTCTTGTCAATAGATGTCAAAATCAGTGGTTAGCAATACTGATAGGTACTGATGCATATGGATCTTGAAATTAGCATTGAAACCAGTAAGCATGGATGCCTAACAACGTCCAGTTGTTAGGTGATACTACCTACTAATATATATATCTGTATCATTACCAATTGATATATTTCAAAACTGATGGGCAGTGATTGTCTATTAATGGCTTTCAATATCAAAAGTTATCAATATCAGTAAGCCTGGTGCTTATTGATATCAAAACAATATAAAAATTGATAGGTATTAGACACTTACTGATGAAAATAGGTACCAAGAATATAGGTGTAGATGCCTATCAATAACTATTCATATTGATAGGAACTGATAGATATCCGCACTTATTGATATTGTTGTTTATTTATAGATTAAAAAAAAAAGTTATTGATACCTATGTATAGTTTGCATTATCAATAGTTGTCAGCGGATATCAATGCCTGTTGATGCTTATTAATGCCTCTATGTATCAATAAATATCAGTAACTCTACATATTGATAGCTATTGATGTATATTGGTATCGAAAGTATCAATTTGTGTTAAGGCTTATGGATCTTTCAATGCCTAATAATAGTTATATGTATTGGTCTTTATAATAGGTCTATTTGTAAGCTCCTATCTAATTGATATAAAAAAAATTGATGCCTATTAATGTCAATAGTTAGTGATGTGTACCAATGTCTTTGGTTGCCTCTTGATATTAAAATCCTATCAATAAAGATAGCTATCAAAAGTAATAGGTATTAATGCCTATGAAGTCATGGATATTGAGAAGTACCAATTTCCTTGGATATTTCTTGATATCAGTAGGTATCCGACTTGACAGTTACTGAGGCCTTTCAATGTATATTGATATAATAAGATCAAGGACAAAAGAACAATTTTTTTCCTTTCTGCTTCCTCAAATGTGTAATAAAATGGAGACTCCATTGGCAAGTGTTAAATCCTTCTATATGGACATATGTGAACTCAGTCAAGATCTTTGGTGGTATTTAGATTGTAGAAAATATTTTATTTCTGTAGTGTCAAAACAGAACAAGAAATCTGGTCAAATATTCCAAACTGGGTGATTTCTAAGTTTGCAGAAGAAATTAGTACCTAAAGTGTATAGAATGGTTTTCACCCTGATATGGAAATCAAATAGATCTGTGAACACATGGCACTCACAAAGAGGAACTCAAAAAATAGACCAGAGGGACTTGCTGTTTTGACCTGAGTTTGAGTGGGGGTAGGGGGAAAAAAATTTAGATAATTGTGTTCATATAAAAGGCCAAATCTTTGGGCCATAAACCAGGCACACACCCAATAATGTCAATCTGCTTGGCTTACAAGGGAAATAAACCAGCATTTTATTGCATGCTAAGTGAGGACCCTTGCTTGCTCAGAATGAGGGAAAAGTGCAAACAGGTGCTGGCTCAGCAGGGATGGAAATTCAAAAGTAACAGCAGCTTTTCCTTCAGCTCATACATATCCTAAAAGTCTACATTTCTGTCAGTACCTTAATAAAGAATTATCTACTATTCAATCCACCTGTGCCTGGGTTTGAGGCTATCTGCAGAAGCTTTTGACTGTTGAGGCTGCTTAACATCATTTCTCCATCTCTGCCTTTCATTTGTGAACAAGCCGTTAGGAAAGCAAACTCTGCTCACTCAAGGAAGCTGGGGCCCCACTTTCCTCCAGCTTGCAGGAAAAGAAAAGAATCGTTATTGACACATGCAAGTGATTTGAGAAGAGATTGTCTACCCTGATAGAAAAAGACTTAGTTGTCTGGTGAATCAGGAAATGTCAGACTTTCTGAAAGGTTAATGGGAGGCTTTGGAAATATGTTAAATCTAATCTTAGAGCGTGAATGCTGATGACTTTATTTCAAAATCCTAGAAATAAGGAAGGGCAAGAAAGAATACTTTAGATAAAAGTCAATTTTGACTAGAGAGTCTGGAGTGTGCTTTATTGTAACATATTGTTGAATTTCTCCTTCCATATAGAGCTGGCAATCTGCCTGGTACCATATACTAAGATAGGACATACTGTGAGACTGTTTGCATAGAAAGCAATGCACAATTTTTTTTGTTGTTCTTGGGTGTTTTGGGGTTTTAGTGAATTTTAATTAAAGGAATAACCCGCTCAACTCTGGAAGTGAGTGAAATTCATTTACTTCAGAGTAATCTACTCTAAATGGGCTGCATAAACCTCCAGTCACTGCAACGACTGGCAAGGGGTTGTATAATGCTGTTAACATAACCTTTCCACTTCAGTCAGAATCATCCATGCCTCTTCTGGTTTGGCTAAAGAAACATTAAATATGGAATTCATAGATAACAGGCTTTATATACAACCTTTTCCCCTGCAATTTTACAATCTTACAGGCAGTAACAGATGCAGAAGCACAGGATATGCAGGAACAAGCAATGGAAATTTTGGTAGTCAGGCTTAGTTTCATAATTGACATCATTTTGTGGCATTAGCTTTTTAGACAATATCTTCTGATGTGTCTTCAGGTTTGAATTTTATTTTTATTTTTTGTTTTTTTAATTTTTTTCATTATTGCTTTGGGGAGATTTGCCATTGTTATTTTTTTTCCACAATGCGGGCTCAACTGGTTAATCCTATAATAGAAACCTGCTGTGTAGAAAGTGCTATTTTTACTGTACATACTGTATCTCTTAGCACAAGGCAGGTTTAGAAGGGAATACAGCTGCCATTAAATCTATACATCTCAATGAGGTCCCTGAATAGCTGCTCCCTCTGTAAGGACGTGTCCTGCAGTTCTATTATCCAAGCTTGGGCTCGGAGTAATACAGATCTTTAGCAAATCAATATCTTTACCTGTTCCTTTTGATTCTTTTGTGTTTTTTTCTCCCCTCACTTGATTCTTTGTTCCTGAAAAGAAAAAGAGCCTGTGTCTCCCATGACCTGTGGGTGTGTGACTGGCTGTGCTAAACCAAGATGCTGGCAGGAGCACAGTGGGGCACCTACCTCTTTCCAGGGAAGCCAGGACGCCATGGGGAGAGATAAGGCATATGACAGTGACCCATCCTGCTGCAAAGCTGGTGCCTGGTAGCCTTTGAGTTAAAATTAGCCACTGTGACTTAGGCATTTGAGGTTGTCATAGTCAGTGCCCCAACATGCTGGATGAGTCTGCTGACATCATCATGGATCATCATAGAAGAATGGAATTAGTTGTAAAATCATAGAATGGCTTAGGTTGGAGGAGACCTTGGAGATTATCTACTCCGAACTCTACTTCCGAAGGAGGCTCCTGAGGAAGCCGAAGTTGGCTCATTTGAAGTCAAAGGTTTCAAGCTTACTGAGGATCTTCTTCACTGCCCTGATTATCACATACTCTGTTATCTCATGGTCAATGCATCCATGACTGTCCATGAGCTTCATATTACACATCAGCCCCTCCATGTTGGTGAGAACAAGATTCAGCATGGCACCTGCCCACGTTGGTTCTTCTGTCATTTAGAGGAAGCATTTATCATCAGTGCATTTCAGGAATCTCCTGGATTGCTTATGCCCTGCAGTGTTACCTCTCCAGCTGATGTTGAGGTGCTTAAAATTGCCCATAAGGACCAGGGCTTGTGGATGAGCAGCAGCTCCTATTTGCCCAGGCCTTGCGGATGAGCAGCGACTCCATTCTGTCGGATACACTACTATATGAATGGAAGGGGTTGAAAGGAACTTCTGGAGATCATCTAGTCCAACCCTCCTGCTAACATACATACACTTAGATAGGGTTCGACAGGAATGAGTCCAGGTGGATTTTGAAAGCTACCAAAGGACACTCCACAGCCTCTGGGCAGCCTGGTACAGTGCTCCATTACCCTCAAAATAAAGAAGCTTTTCCTTAATTTCAAGTGAAATCACTGATTACCTAACAGCATGTCTGCACCACAGACTCCCTCTTTGCAGCCCATAGACATGTCCCGATTCTCATTTGACACTTGCAGTAGCTCCTGGTCTAAGGGGTACATTGGAAACACTCTGAGCAGGAGTGTATGTGGAGCATGTTGGGTTGAGGAGGAGGAACAGATGCTCACCAGGTTGATTTTTTTGGTTTTCAGAGCCACTCAGATCAAAGCACTGAATATGTGATGAGGTATTTTTGCTACTGTTCTTCACCCAGTACAACATAATTGCAATCAGGTCAAACTAAACATGAGAAATGTACTGGTGGACTGGACTTATAAATGTCTGGTTTTTTCCCCACGTTGACTTGATCAATGATAGGCTTTAGTCCATGTGTTACTTTTTAATATTAAATTGGCAAACCCATACAACAGTGGTCTTAAGCAAGAGTTACATTTGTTAATAGATCTTGGAAAATGCACTTTTTTTTTTTTTTAATGTACAGGATGTTTATATCAAAGTATAATCTCTCAGCAGCAAACATTCAAGTATCATCCACCTTAAAAAAAAAAATATATATCTGGCACATCTGTGCATTTATTGAGTCGTAAAAAATCCTTAAGGGAGCTGACAAAGTTTCCATGAATCATCCCAAACTGCATGCACCTCAACATGAACCCTCTGAGAGAAAGCTAAGGTGACTACTGCTGATTAATGGAGCCAGACAGCTTGGAATCTCTGCCAGGGAATAAGTGAATTGTGGTGGCTGTTTGATAAAAGGGATAAAGCACACTCATTTTCAAATAACTCACATTCATGCATCCTTTCTAGAACAGATCTGCAGAAGTGATGAGGAGGTTTATAATCATTCCTACTTGCCTGTGCTTCCACTGGAAAACATCCCAAGGTTCCCAAGTTTACAGAGATTGAAAGTCCATTCAGCTATCACTAGATCATTGGGAAATGCCCAGGCCTTTTCCAAGAGTTGCTGCTCCAAGAAAGACCAAAAGGCTCCTACACACACACACACACACACACACACACACACACTCACATGACCTCTGGCATTGAAAACTAGGCACCTGGGCAATACAAATGAACGCAAAAAGAGTAGCAAGGTCTGAAACTCAAGTGCTTGTTTGAGGACTTGTTCTCAGTGCTGTCCCTCAGCATTATACTCTTTGGTGTTGGTTTGCTTCTTCCAGGTTTGGTAAGGCAGCAGCCATGCAGGCTGCATCAAAAGCACACTGGTCCCCCAGCTGAGAATCCTGAGCCAGGAGCTCTTTGAGATGATTCATATTTCTTGATTTCAAAAGCCTCAATGCAATGCATTTTATATAAAAATACATAACTAATAATCAGTGGAAAATGAATACAAAATTACCATCCAGAGAAACCTCTAGAAATTCTTTATTTCATGTCTTACTGACTCGGCACTTTGTATCTTTCTGGCACATAGAATCATAGAATGGTTTAGGTTGGAAGAGACATCAAAGATCATCCAATTCCAACCCCCCACCATAGGCAGGGACACCTCCCACTAGAACAGGTTGCTCAAGGCCTCATCCAACCTGGCCTTGAACACCTCCAGGGAGGGAGCAGCCACAACCTCCCTTGACAACCTGTGCCAGTGTCTCACCACCCTCACTGTCAAGAACTTCCTCCTAACATCCAGTTTAATTCTCCCCTCTTCCAGTTTAAACCCACTATACCTCATCCTATCATTACAAGACCTTGTGAATAGTCCCTCCCCAGCCCTCCTGTAGGCCCCCTTCAGATACTGGAAGGCTACTATAAAGTCTCCTTGAAGCCTTCTCTTCTCCAGGCTGAAAAGCCCCAACTCTCTCAGCCTGTCCTCCTAGCAGAGATTCTCCAGTCCTCTGATCATCTTTGTGGCCCTCCTTTGGACTGGCTCCAACAGTTCCATGTGCTTCTTGTGTTGGAGGCTCCAGAACTGCACACAGTACTCAAGATGCTTTGTCAACATCCTCTGTATTAAGAAAATATTTTTTTTCTTTTCAGTCAGGGTCATGGAATCTTATTTGAAATCTGTCTAGAGAACAGATTATAATGTAATTGAACTCAGTGTGTTGTATTTCCTATCACTAATGCCTCCCCATCTCAAACATATATATATGCTTAATTATATTTCCATTTCATAAGTCTTTCTAGGTATATGTATGCAAATGTGCGTTTGCTTGAATATGGCAATTGCTATATATAAAGTAATTGTTCTTCAGTGAGTCAGAGTACTCTATGATATGTATGACCTTGAAAGCTGGATTCAGTAGATGAAGTCATGAAAATCTTATGACAGTTTTCTAAAGATCTAGCAGATGTCCAAGATACTAGAAGAGTAGATGATCATGAACATTAACATTCTCAGTTATGCTGAGGACTCCCTATGACTAATTTAAAGCCCATTATTTTACCATAAACCCATATTTTTGGCAAGGTGTTTTTAAATTTTTTTTTTCTTTAGAAACAATCATCATGCAATGAAATCTTGAGGAGGTTTTCAACACTTAGATTTATATCCACATTTTTTATGCTGATGTATGTGGGGGTTTTCCCAGAAAGAAATGTGTTTGCCAGCTGAGTTGTCTCAAATCTCTCCATGTGTAATCTGTGGCCGTGGAATATTTTTTTAAGCAGTTGGAGGATAACATATATAATTATTTTAAAATATCAAAGAAGTCAGAAAGCAGACCTGGTTCTTTTTCTGTACTCAGAGCTAAGCCACTCTGACTGTGCTTGTTTTCTCCCTTCCTTGCATATCCTGTTTCTGAACTGTCCTATCACTTAAACATTATTTCCATGTTAAGGCATATTTAGACAGTATTCCTTACTCAAAGAGTTATTAACTGCTGTGAAGGAAAATGCAGAAAAAGTATTACACACTACCACAAGTTTGCTTTTTGATGTCATCAATGCATTTTGACTTAGCCTTCCCTAGCAATTCAACAAAGCTTTTTATTGTCATAGTTTTGGGGTGATGGAGGAACACTAATAAAGGGAGAGTGAACAAACTGTCTCTCTCTTTTTTTCTCTTATTAATTTCCAGTTTCTCCTTCCTGCAGAATGTTCTTTGAAAACAAACACTTCATGAAAAGGAGCTGCCTGAGGAAGTTACTTTTACTCTTCATTTCAGGGTGGCCTATTGAAAATGATTAACTTGACTCTGATGGAAGGAGAAAAATAATCTGGAAACATCTGGCAAATTGCAAAGCAACAAACAGAATTTTCTTCCCTGTAGGATTTATCTCAGACACACTATAATTAATTGGTGCTCATTTACTTATAACACTGAAGATTCTGATACAGGAGTGTTTGATTTGGTTTTCATAGGATCACAGGATGTCAGGAGCTGGAAGGTACCCAAAGAGATCACTGAAATTTTATGTGAGAAAAGTAATCCTTTATATTTTTTTAAATAAGAGGCAAAAGCATTGGGTCTCTC
>VWZI01010423.1:464358-474372 GCA_013396835.1 Psilopogon haemacephalus
CAAACCCAAACCAACTATATTCCATGCTCAATATTTATTATATGTAATTTCTGAAATGGTATTATTATGTGGAAACAGAACAAAGAAAACATGACCAATACAATAAGAAAAACAACTGCAAACAAATTTTCTCTCATAGTTCAGTTTCAACTTTGTCTCCTTTCTGGAGAAATCTTAAATTAAATTTCCATACAAAAAGTTTTTTAAAAGCAAGCTAAGATCCTCTCACCAGGGTGTGAAAGACATGCTGCTTGCTCAGTGGTCAAGAATTAAATCTCTTACAAATTTAATTTTTTCTGACATACAGTATTTACTTTCTGGTTTATCTTCCTTATAACTGTTAGCCTTGACCAAAAAAAAAAAAAAAAAATCAAAATGTCAAACATTAAAAAACTAAACTCCACTATGATCTGAATACCTTATAATAAAACACATTTATTAAATTTCAGTTCATGATATAGTATCTATTCTAATTTAGGAAACTGCAAAGTAAACTTGTACACTGGATTTCTTTGGCAAATAGCATTATCTGTGAAAACAAAAGCTTCAATTCTAATTCCCTTAACAATACTTGAAAAAGAGGAGATCTGGACCTTTGTGGATCACTATAAGCCCCTGAAATCCTACAGACAATACTTTTTGAACTCATGCTCCTTCTCCTCCCCAAACTGGTAAACGGCAACATACAGAGACAAGTCCATAGATTTTTGGTGCTTGTAACATGCAGAAATTCCTCTTGTAGAGGTGGAGCTTCAGTGTTCAAATTGCCTGATATTTTGATATTTTAGACATAGAGCTTTATCAGAAACCCTCTACAAATGCACCTTTGCATATCTGTCTGTCTTAACACAGAGGCTACCTTGATGTTCCCCTGAACGTCTTGGAAGGCTAAAGGGTGCATGAGCACTTCTTCAACAATGGGTAACTCATATTTACAGTGCTCTGAGATGTTTTCACGGAGTGGAAGTCCATTTCAACTCTCCATCTCCCCATTTTCAAGCATTGCATGTATCATCAGCAAGATTAGAAGGATGTGATCTACCATTGCACTCTTTGGTTGCTCATACTTTGTACAGTACAGAAGCAAGAATATCAGTAGTGCAAAATACTGACAAATTTATGTAAAATCTGATTAATCATCAGACTGAAGTGAGAATTGAACTAAAGGTAAACTCCCATCACTTAGCCCAAAATGGCTGAATTGCCCTCCCTAGCCCTCTAGCCCAACTAAACAGCTGATTTCAAACATCCTGTTTTGCTTTCTGACCTTACGTTACACCTGGACTGAAGTCAGAAGCAGACCTTTCTGGATCAAGGATCTTAATTCTTCCTTTTCAAGAGTATCTGTAAGACATTGTAGGATTGCATTGAAAGAGAGGCTGTTCTGTCCACACCTGTGACTTCTCTCTTTAACCCCTTATTAATTTACTTAGTTTTGCTTAGGACCTTTATTTGCTAATATTCTCCATTTATTAGTTTGTTTCTCCACTTTTTTTTTTTTTTTTTTTTCTCTATGGAATAAGGAGTGTTTACATATATATCAGTAAGCTGAAGAAATTAATTCTGTCCTCTACTCTTGAATTAATGAATGTACTTATGTTTCAAAGTGCAAATTGCTCAATTTCTTTGAGATAAAAGCGTGACTTCTCAAATTGTGTATTGCACTTGGGGCAGAGGTCATCTTGTGCAGCATCACTCTAACAGAGTCATACAACCTCTAGTAGCATTTGCTAGATTTTCTAGAGGCATAACTCAACTCTAGGGGCAAAACTTTGTGCCCTTGGTATGTAACCAACAGATTTCAGCTTTTCTTGCATGACCTGGATATGTGCTGTGGCTTGCTCAGTTTCACTGAAGGAATATGTAAACCAACATAAAAGAAATTTGAGTCGGTTGAGCCACAGCAGTTTTAAGAATAAAATGAAATCATAACAGCACTGACTTTGATAGTCCTTGTAAACCCTCTGCTGATTTGTAATTCATACTTGTGCGCAAAGGGCAACCAACATTTCGTTCTCAATGGTTTGTCAATCTCAAATGACACTGCCATTTAGACAATAACACGCATAGCACATGATTAATGTAGCTCTGCACTGAAGACGGGACATCTGTGGGATCACAAAGAGCTGCTTTGTGTGCACGTTCCTGCACCTTCAAGAAACTCCACAAATTGATAATTTGTTAAATTAATTGACTTTGTGTAATGTTAATGTAACCTTCAGTCTGAAAAGTGCAGAGATTTTTAGCAAAGGATAAAAAAAAAAAAAGAAAGTAGCAAAATCCTCAAAGGGTAGCTTAGGTCTGCAGCTCACCACTTTGTCCTTTACTAGGGATACTAAGATCACTCAGTAGTCTTTACAAGGTACATCATCTTTAAAAACAAACCAACCAACCAACCAAACAAACAAAACAAGCCCCCAAAAAACAACCCAACAGAAAAAGAAAAGTGTCCTTTTAATTTTTCAGGCCATTTCCAGTTGAATGTAATACAGACAAATGTGCAACATAAGTGTCACAGCAATAATGACATTTGTTTTATAAGAAGAGATACATAAATTTGGAATAGTCCAGACAAGAGTATTTTCTGTGATCCAGCTCAATGAGATGTGGGGTTAAAAGTAGAATCATGAGTGATTCCTATAGAAAACTCAAGTCTGGATCTTTATCTTTCCTAGTATTTGTGAACTGTTAAACTAGAAGAAGGAAAGTCATTATAGGTTTGAGTGTAACTGGCTGGATTTTGATGATTAGCTCTAACTGCAAAAGGAATGTAGAACTTGCCCTAAAATAATGGAAAAGGACTTATTGCATACAGGATGTGAGAAATGGCATAAGGCCGACAAGTTGCCAAGGCTGCAGGGATACTACCCTCTCCACACTAGAGTGAAGGGTGTTCTTTGTAAGGTGAGAAGAGAGAGAAGAAGATGGATCTCTTTAGTGGAGGAAAGCAGGGAAACAGTCCCAAAATGAGCCAGAAGAGATGGTAGCACGTTTTGACTTGGACTCCTCTTTCAAAACCATGCAGGTTCGCAGCTCTTCTCTTGTTGGCTCAGCATCTGTTGGGAATGTTATGTTAGTTCATATATGCTGACCTAAAGTAGCATGAAACAGCAAGATGCATTCTTGTACTTGAATCCAAAAGTGAAATTGTGGCATTTGTCAGTTTTAGTGACTACTCATTTTTGATAACTAAGGCTCTGATGACATATATATGTATATCTACTTTAATTCAAACAGGAGTACATTTTTAGTAAGGTCATGGATAGAAGAAAGTAGCAAAATGGTGTTTTAATGTCTATTGCACAAGCCTTCAGACTTCAGGCTTGTGGATGGAGTCAGAATTTGGATACTAGGACTTAATAAAGAAATCATTTGGCTCTAAGTACCTTAGGGCACTTATTTTAATGCAGACTGAGAGTTACCTAACTTCTTTGCACATTTGGTCAGGGATACACATAACTGCGCTTTAGTCTTTTAGTTACCATAGGTAACAGAGACTAGAACAGAGTAGTATCAGCTGTTTTTATAGGATGATACACACTAGTTACTCACTGGGGGAAGAATCAATGAAATGCAGTTCTCTTCTTACATGGACTCAAAAACCTGAGTAAATTTGGAAGGTAAATATCCCAGCAGCAAGCTGTAAAACTCAAAAAATTAGCCTTTGTTCCACTCCATCAGTGTCACAGGCTCACTATTAGTGATACCAGTTGTTATTTGTACAGGCATGGTGGTACAGGAATAGTCCTATTTAAAAAGGTGACTTGCAAACACGCTGCCATGCTGGAAGCTCTGTAAATAGCACATACAGATAGATATACAACAGATCTGAAAGCTCTGTAAATAGCACATACAAATAGATATGCGACAGATCTGAAAAATCCCAATGGGTAGAATACGCTAATTGTGCATTGGCCTATTAAAAATAAAAAAAGTAAGAAGCGTAGAAGCTTCTGTTTAACAGCCCTGGATCAGTTCCATTTGGGAGAGATTTCTTTAACAGGTGACCAAGTCTGAGTTCCAGTGCATGCTGTCAACACACTTGATTTTTTCTAAGAGGCATGAAAACATTAGGAATCTTGGGGAATTGATGAAAAGCATTCAGCTTTTTTATGGTGGAGTGGTATCAGCTAGTGCTCAAATGTCATTCCAAATCTGTCTTCCTCTTTACCTCTTCTGCAGAGACATTGCAGGTTACTTGACAACTTTTCAGGCTATTGTTGGTTTTTTTCATCTCAAACTGTTTGTAATGTTTTAAGAAATAAAAATTACAAGTGGGAGGCAATCACCTTTTTTACTGTAGCACAAACAGCCTTCTAAGACGTTTTCTCCACCTCTGAAAGAGTTTTCTAGATTTTAAGATGTTGAAGACAAAGACAAGGCTTTTTCCATCTTTCTATAAACAGAGCCAAGCAGATGAAGCTAAAGAGATAATGATACCAGAAGGCCAGCAGTTTTTAAAATAACTAGGATAAGCAAATGACTCAACTAAGTTATAAAGAGGACTGGTGGTTAGATTGTGCCCAAATTAGATCCTACCACACCATACCACCTCCTGATGAATGGTCAATAACTGAAGATCTTAGTCAAACATCTAGTGAGCAAATCACCAGGACAAACCTGTAATTGTCCATGACTCAGCTAATGTACTGAGAAATGACTGAAGTGAGCACATTTTACTGATGTTGAAACAATGTTTCAACAAATTATTTTGGAAAGAGAACAAACCCATTTTGCAAAGCAATTTAATCCTTTAAAAGGAAATCTCCCTGAAAGATAAACACTCATTGAAAACCTATCGTGGTATCAACTCAAGGAGGCCTAGTTCAGTGCTAAACAAATGATGCAAACAGAATGCGCATGTCCAGATAATACATTACGGAGTTATAGGATTCCTCCATAATTTTTTTTTCCTTCTCCCATAAAAATGAGATAATTTGTAATTTTTTTTTTTATATACGCAGAAGCTCTGGGGTTTTTTTTCTGTTAAACAAGGACTTCATAATGTGATGTTTTTACATACAAAGGACGCACTTCTCTTTTCATTCAGCAAGATAACTAAGCTTTTTTTTTCTTTTGGGTAAATTAGAGAGAGGATTATTGTCATTTAGGTATAATGTGGTGGCTAAGAGCTATTTAAACATTTTATCTCGGTTTGATATGCTTTCATTGTTAGATAATACAATGGTGGGTTTTTTTAGTGAACTAAATGGAAGAGAAAAGGGGGAAAAAAAATCTCCATTGCTTGTCAGAAAACTCTAAGAGTAATCATTACTGTCAGAAGAAAAAGCACTTTTGGCAAGCTTTTTTTTTGTGTGTATGATAGGAAGAGCAGCTCTCTGAAAGAGGCACAGGACAAACCTCGTTTCTCCAAGCTTTTTTTTTTTTCTTGGAGATCAGCACATGTGTTTGGGAAACAGGGGAAAGTGCAGAAGACGTGGGGTGGATCGAAAGGAGAATGGCAGACCACGGGTTGCATGAGTAAGCTGAATGATACAGCGCATTTCGGTGGAAGCAGGGAAAGCTCACAATGTAATGAATGCATTTAAATATGTCATATTCTGCAGCATATAATGCAGAGAGTTCAGAGAGGTGTCATTAATATTTCAGCGCACATCTTTTTATATGAAATATACATCTTGTGTATGCAAAGTACACTTTCAGAAGCTCACTGAATTCTGAGGCTAAGACACAAGTGTCTCAACATTAAGTCTGAATATTTCATTATATCATAAATATCATATGTTTCAGTATATAATGGAAGACAGATAACTAAATATTTGATTTTATGCCAGCCATAACAGCCCCTCATATGAAGAACTGTTTTCATCATCATGACCCAATTACAAGTGCAGTGAAAAAATGGACAATTTGGAGATCCAGTAAAATGTGGCTACATTAGTGGTAATCTGACAATGGCTCTGCTGCCATCTACGTCCAGGCTTTTGCTATCCTCAAAAATGGGCTGCTGCTTTCAAAGTAACAGACTATGATTCTCTGAAGGCTTTCCGGTTTGTGGTTTACTTAGTATGTTGAGATCCCCTTGCACCTTAGATTACTGCATTGGCTGTTATGTGCACTGCTAGCTCTCCATTCCTTCTCTTCAAATGGAAAATACCCTACCTTCCCCCACAAATCGGCTATATAAGCCACAAAATATCTTTAGACCACTTGGTATTCATAGGCTAGTACTTGTTCCTGCTCAAAACACAGTTAGCTTTGTATTTATTACACTTCAGCAAATGCAGCCTCTATAATAAGAAGCAGCTTTGTACTGCAAAGTTCATATGGCCACTCACATTTTGTTCAGATACAGTTATTTATGTCCAGGGTGTTAGTACATATGCAGTAGAAATAGAGGCAATGGTTTGGCTTATGGTTTGATTTATTTATTCCATATAGAGTGATTTCATTAGTGCTGTATTATTTGACTCTGTCGCTCTTCACTTTCTGATTACAGTGTGAGGTTAGACCAGTGAAAATGGATTACACATTTTCTCTGTGTGATAGCTTGTTTGACATCTACTGGAAGTCTCAGGACAGTGCTGCAATGCAAGACACAGAAGATTCTACCTAATTCTCTGGGAAGCAGCTAAGGATGCTCTGATGATAATTCTGTTTATTATCTCTATCAATGATCTGGACAAAGGGATCAAGGACACCTCCAGTTAGTTTCAGGATGATGCCAAATGGGGCAGGAATGTTGATCTGCTTGAGGATAGGGAGAATTTACAGAGGAATCTGGACAGGATGGATTGATGGGCCAAGGCCAGCTGTGTGAGGTTCAACAAGTTCAATCCTTGCTCAGAAATATTATTTTATTAGAAGTTTTGTTGTAGAAGTGCTTGAGTCCATCTCCTCAGATGTTACCTCCCAGGTGATACCATGCTCTCTGCACACTTCAGTGATGTAACAGAGGAGTAATTAATTGATGTGAGATTATATTTTTTCAAATTAATAGTTTATTAATTTTCAATGTTCAGAACTTTCACCACCCAGACCACTATTTTTAATAATAATCAGGTTCTTCTGCAACAGTCATGGAAACATTATACAAATTAATAACTAGATCTAGACAAATAACTAGCAACATATAAACATTTAAACCCAATTGAACTGGAAGAGAAGGCTCTTGTGGTCAATATACCACTTGCTCACTAGTTGGACTCAAGAAGATCCTTTCTGTTCATGGCAGAAGGCAATAGGTAAATTACAAGAGGCTTTACATATTTACTCACGAGATATTATCTCCCAACTCGTGGATGTAGCTACAGCTTCAGACAGTACCCGAACACTTTTAGGGAGTTCTGTCAATGTCTTGTTGACCACTGAGACTTCTGATTCTTCACAGGCTTCACAGGCTGCTGGAGAAAGGAAAGGGGGCAGACAATCTCTGACTTGGTCCTGCTTTCTCTGGACAATTTGTGTGTCCCATCCAGGGCTGCTTGTCTTGGCAGGTGTAGGCAGGATGTTTTGCAATGTGCAGTCTCAGCACAATGTCACTCTGGCTATGTAGGCCTGTTGAGTGGAGGTATTTGGTGCCTATTCCTGGTAAACTCAAGGCAGGAAGTTTCCAGGCTGTTCAGCAGGCAAGTAAGTATGAATACAAGGGCAGACCACATTGTGTTACCTGCTCATCTCATTTTATCAATGCAGCCTGAGGCTAATGAGCCTTTGGGCACAGAATAGCCAATCAGAGTGGCACTTAGCCAAGCTGGACCATGTTAGGTGAAGCCTAATACATTAAGCTAAGGTAAATACATTAAGCTAAGGTAATCATATATTGTATTATTAGGTTAATTAGATTATTGGCTAAGGTAATTACACATTGTGCTTATGATGTGTTACATTAAACTCTTACCTCTTTATCTCAGACATGACTTTTGTGTGTTACTCTTCCCCTCACTTTTGTGTTGGGGGAGCAGGCAGGTGTAGCCCTTGTATTAAACTATTACACTGCCTTAAAGGGATAGAAAAATATTTCAAGGAGGTGCAAGAACTTTTGTCATCTGCTGCTGTTCATGGGGGTGCAAGGAAGACAGGTCTTTGTAGCTTAGACAGGAAACCAACAAAGAAATGATTGGAAGAGACAGTCAAATAACTTTTAAAAATACTCTGTCTCTTGAATTTTTGGACATGGTTGTTACTTCAGTAGAATTAGCAAGACATAATTTTGTGCTAAGTGGTCTTGCTTGAATTGGACTTGCTGTTTGGTCTTTCAGCACTAGCTACAGGACTACTGAGTACAAAACTCACTGTGGCTTCCAGCACTGTGTTGTAGACAGTTAAAACACCAAGCAGGAAATAGTGGATTTGTAATTTTTCTGTGAAAGCTGTTGTTTCATATATATATATATATATAACTGGACGGAAGATCAGCATCATGGCAAGCTGCAGTATTAGGTTCCTCTTCTGAAGAAAGAGAAATACCTGCTCCCTCTGACATGGGTCAGCACTGTCACAAAGAAGGATGAGCATTAGTTTCTCCCTCATCCATGTCTGGTCAGATAATAAAAGCCTGAAATGATGAAGTCAGGCTGGAAAAAAACAAACCAACCAACCAAACACACAATAACAACATACCCACAAACAAACAAAAACCCCCAAAAACCTCCAAACCTAAACCAAGTCAGAGCTAGTAGTAGAGGCTTAGCCCAATGTCCCAAAGCACTATATATTTATTTGTGTCTGAGTATGAACACAACAGGCTAACTTCAGTTCCTGTTTTTGAAAATGTTGTCCCTAATCTACACAGACCTTCATTTATTCCCTGCCTTGCCCCCTCCACTCCTACTCATTTTTTTAACAGATGGAAATACCATTTTCCAGAGCTATTTTTTTCCCATGTGGAAGACCTCCAAACTATAAAAGTGGATTTCTCACAGTCAACTACAGACATAACTAAAACCAGAAATATAAATTAATTGGAATTTACTGCTCAAAAAATTCTGGTTAGCTGATTAACAGGTTTAGCAAGCCTGCAATAGGGTGCATTTAGCACTTTTTTCTTGTTCAGTTTTGCTTTTGTTATTCAGAAAGTTCAGGAAAAAAAACCAAAAACAACAGTGGCTCTGTTCCAAATTTGCATTTTTGCTGTATGCAGCTACCCCATAATTATAGCACAGGGCAGAGGCTACAGCTCTAAAAGTTCAGCTACCCAATTTAATCATTTTGAAGCTGAAATCATGTCCAGAAGCAAAGTCACTTAAGTGCAGCCCTGCAATTCATTCTGCCTGCTACAGACACCTGCAGAGTCACCAGAAGATTACTCCTACTGCAAATAATCCATCCCGTGGCATTGAGTACATCACGGAGATTTTGTTACCACCATTGGTTGAGAAACTAGAGATGGGTGCTCAGAAATATCACACAGATGGGCCTGTTTGAAAATCCGCTGCATCCTGGGCTTTCAAGCCTTAAAAACAGATGTAGTGATTCCAACGTGACCCCTGCTGTGGTATAATGGATCCTGTCTGTGCATGCAGTTTTTGTTGTGATTTACCTCTTGCAATTCCTGGCTTGTGTAACAGACAGCAATTCTGAAAATGAATTACTATTGATTAGACATCCTGTGCTATTGAATTTTATGCAATGTTATGAATTTATTTATTTGAATAAAAGCTTTTAATGACCCCCACTAATTCCAAATGGCTCTAGCAAGATGGTAATTTTTCTTCCCTTGTTTTCCTGTTTGCAAATGCCAGATACATACTTCTAGGCCCTGCTTATGCCAGCTATAACTTACTGTCATGCTTAAATGGGCAGAGCTACCTGATTAAAATCACAGCGTGGGTTTCTGTGGGAGGAACATCAGAAACTCTCTCCAGGGAACGCTTGGAGCCAGGGGGAGCTCCTGCCTTTCTGTGCCCGGTGGAAATGGTGGTGCCTCAGAACATCTCAGAGCATTGCTGGGGCAAACCTTTCCTCCAGCACAGCATCCCTCCTTCCCCTGAGCACAGCAGCAGCAAGGCACAAATAAAGGACTGCCAACAAGACAACTCCTTAATTATCCTT
>VWZI01010423.1:486696-536497 GCA_013396835.1 Psilopogon haemacephalus
TTTTTTTTTTTTTTTTTTTTTTTTCCCTTTGCAAAAAGCAGCTTTGAAAATGGAAAGCAACACAAACTGATCATTATGGTTGAAAGCGCCATCATTAAAAAATCTCTTGTCATTCACAGACTCCTGACAGCTGGTGGCTGGGGCCTGAATAGACACAGCCAGCCTCGCCTGGATTTTGGGGAAGACGCTCCCATGCTACCCTAGCTGGGGGGGGGGGCTGTGCCTCTGGGGCTACCTTGGGCCCCCCAGGCTACCCTCCAGCTGGCTGCCTCCAGGGGAAGCAGCCCCTGACCCCCGCTGCCAGCAGGACCCCTACCCTGCGACAATGGCCTATTGAAGGGTTTAGGATGCTGTGAATACCCACCAGCCTGCTTTGTCCTGCTTGCCTTCTCCGCCTCCTTCTCCCCTCTCTGCCCTCTCTCAACCCCCCCTTTTCTCTGACAGGGTAGCTCACAATTCAAAAGCCTTTTACTCTAGTCAGTCCTCTTCTCCTGCCATCACGCCTGGCTGAGTCGCTGTCCCAGCAGCAGCCTTGCCCCATGGAGACCAAGAAGTGATGCTGAGCTTTATTCAGCACAGCACAAAATATGCCTGATGACATGCCAGACACACAAGCAACAGCAACACTCAAATGCTTAACAGGCTCTTTAAAAAGAGCAGGGTCTATCTCCTGTAACCCACCTTATTCTGGGATTGGTTTCTAGGCAGGAGAACCAATATCTCATTTCTTTGTGCCACTGGCTTGCCTCCAAAGCAATTTTAACTCTCCCATCAGCTTCATCACCCTACCTATGCCATGCCAATCCAGACTATGTGTCACTGTTCCCAACACAGTAAATATTGCAAACAATATGGAGATAGAAAAAGGGAAGGGGAGGAGTGAAACTGGAATGAAAATCTGCGTTGGACTTACTTTCCTTGCTTGTTGCTTCCTATTAAGCAGAGAGGCTGGACACCAGGAACGGGAGAGACAGAAACAGGAAAAATGAGAGAGGAAGCCATTCCTATAGGCAACATTGAATAGAACCCATAAACAAGCATCTGCTTTGATACATTGAAGGAAAGAGATAGGCTTTGTGTAGTTTAGATAAAAAGAGGCTCTCATACATGTTTAATGTTTTAGGCACACAAGGCATGAGAAAATTTACAAGGCACTTAATGCTTTATGGAAACAGATAAAGACAGGAGATGCAACTGCTGAGATTTCACATCCTTAGAAAAAGACAGAAGGAAGGAAGGAAGGAAGGAAGAAAGAAACAGAAAGAAAGAAAGAAAGAAAGAAAGAAAGAAAGAAAGAAAGAAAGAAAGAAAGAAAGAAAAAGAGAAAGAAGGAAAGAAGGAAAGAAAGAAAGAAAGAAGGAAAGAAAGAAAGAAGGAAAGAAAGAAAGAAAGAAAGAAGGAAAGAAAGAAAGAAGGAAAGAAAGAAAGAAAGAAGGAAAGAAAGAAAGAAAGAAAGAAGACAAAGGCTTTGATTTCTCTTTGTTTTCCCAGATAACTTTTTGCAATCACTCAGGAGTAAATGCATTCATCCAAGGGTCTAAGCCAGATTTTGGTGTCATCTCTTCATGGCAAGAGTCGCTATCCAGTGGGTTTGCTGCTACTGTTAAATGAGTGTCAAAATGACATATCAGTGACACTAATGTGACACCGTTAGCATACTGAGTAGAAACAGAGAGGCAGGTTTACAGTGCAAGGTTACAACAAGCACTACTTTCCATTAAAAAAAGACAGTGGATTATTGTAAATTTGAAACAAAGGTAACCAAGGCTGGGTGCTAGGTACAAGCTGCTCCAGAAATTCTTTCTTCATGATATTTTAATGCTGCTGAATTGATGCATGATAGTTCTGTGCAATAGGTTGAGGGATCACCTCAGCAATTTCCAGTAAGGAAAGGAAGAAGCACTTGTGATAACGTTGAGTTGCACTTTCCTACATACTTGATATTTCTTAACAGTTAGGACTTGCTCACATTGTACTTTCATGTAATTAAAACACAGCTGGTGACACTACATTACCATCATGTAACTTCTATTTTCAGTCAGTATAAGCAGACAAGGAAAGTCCTCTCATTCTGCCCAGAAGTAATGTGGGCAGAGTCAAAAAAAGCTCAGCATTTGCAAAATAAGATCCATGTGGTACACTGAGAACTGGACTTGAGAAAAATGAGAACTTTAAATGTACCTCTTTTAAAAAGAAAACACCACCAAAACCAGACTGGTTTTGCACTCTCCCAGAGCACCACAAACATATTCTGTTTTCTGGTAGCAGATGAGAGCTTTGAGGGCGTTGAGGTCAGTGTCCACTGGCACAAAAAGATATGTGGCCCTAAAAGGTAATGTCAGAAAAGTGTATAACTAAAGCATTACCAGCAGCACTCAAGAGGGTGAGGTTTCTAGCTGCTGACAAATCACCATGTCTGCTCTTAACATGATGACATCAGCATACACTCTGCGAAAATACTTCCAAATTTTGACTCAGTAGCAACCATGTCAACCAACTTTAACTTGTTCTCCAGCTACCCTGCCACAAGCACTTTGTGACTGCTTCATCTTGTTCCTGTTTACTTGCCCATGGCTCATAACCAAGATGTAGTTTTTCTCTCTTTTGTCATGAGTTTCCCAGTTTTCATTGAAATCACTGAGGAACTCAAAGGTCTTCCTGATTCCTGGTCTTTTCTCAGTACTCTTACAGCTACTAATAAACAAGCGAGTAATGGCACAGCTTTAGGGAATGCCTGCTGAAGCCAATTACAGACTCCTGATGGAGCTGACTTAACACTCAGATACCATGTGAAAATGAGACTTCTTCAACACTGGTGATGCTTCCCCTGAGGATGCAGAATTTTTAATTGGCGAATGTTTTCATGACCTTGAATGTAAAGATGGTGTGGGAGCAACATTTGCTGTTGGAGTAATCCTGACAGCCTGGTATAACACAAAAATTGCCACTATTGACTTTTTCCCCTTGATATCACAGCACTGCTTCAGTGAAGCACTCCTCCTTTTCACCAGCTTCACATCATTCATGCTCCTCCCACTGCCATGTGGGGAGACCAGACTTCTGCTATGGATACATGGCTCATTGGTTTACCCAAGCTGAGTTTTTATGCTGGATTTCAGCCTGGGTGCAGCATACACCATGCATCCAGCTCAAAAAAAGGGAGGGGTGTCTGACAAGCAGAGGGAAGAGAAAAGGGAAATTAGAAATCTTGTGGGCTGCTCTGTTACTGCCTGCCAGGAGAACCCTGCACTCAGAATCTTGGAGTTTTGTGTGGGGGATGCTTGGCAGGGCTCCCATGATTCTGCTCTTCCAGATGCCAGTGATTCCAGAAGAGGAGAATCATTTCTCAAAGATCATCCCTGCTGCTGACTGCTGATAAAATACTTGCAGCCTGGCAAGAATATTGTGTTATTGAAGTGTCACTACTGCAGGCTTTCTGAAAGAGAGAGCACAGAAGTTTGCTTGCTTCGACCAGCATGCAGCAGTTTGCTGGTGACACTGTCTCAGTCATGGGGCAGAGACAGCAGCCAATGCTTGATGCTCAGCTGCTCCAGCCTGAACAGGTTAGTGCTCAAGAGGAATGTTTTCTGAGCCATAACATTCAACAAGAAGAGGCATAAGCATCTCAAGACATAAAAATAAAGTTTCTAGGTACCTGAGAATTCAATGGCACTCACACACACACACACAAAATCCTGTGATAATTCCAGCTGGGCTTCAAGGAAATAAGACAAACATGTACAAACATACACACACACACACACAAAGCCAGGCAAATAAACAAAATCCCAACAAAGTTGCTAATTTTGGATGCTCTGCACTTTGCTGCTGTAGTACAACAATAACTCATGCAGGTCTGGGACTTGTCCTAGCTTATGAGACATCTGTGTTTAATTATACCTAAGGTGGAGATGTGGGTTATTTTGGTAGAAACCAGGTAATTTTTGATTCAGCTCTTCAGACTTGTGAGAACATGTGTGAGTGTGATGGATGGCACATGGGAGTGCACACATGCAAATCCCATCTGCCTGAAGACGAGACTCTGTCAGAGAGTCCTTTCTGCCACAGTTTCTGTCCTGCCAGTTTCTGTGATAACTGTGTGCAACTCTGCAGCTGCTGGTGGAACATAAGCATTGCTTGCCACACTTTGGAGCTTCTCCATGTCAATCAGTCATGAGGGAGTGCAGACAGCAACTGAGCACCCTGGTGAGTCATCTAAACCTGCCTGGGACCTTGCACGGAAGGCAGGGTGGTAAAAATGCCAAATGGTAGCCACCAATGTGCAGCCAGCGCTAAGTTTATTCTTACTCTCATTCTTATTCTTACTCTTATTTCTGCCAGGAGTGAAGCTAAATCGCTGAGCTTTAGCTTTGGCATTTATAGGAGGGAGGTAGTATGAGAAGTACCATGACGCTGAGTGAATGCTTGTACAGCACTTCATAGCACAGAGAAAACTCCCCCTATCTAAAACTCACTTGTCAAATGTCAGGCTGTCACTATCAGTCAAGCGTGTGCCACCTTTCCCGTGTTACTCAGCTGCATTGCAGCCTCCTGTGCATTAGCTGACAGTGACATTGCTCTGATTTCAGGTATAGCTTGGTGTTTGGCCAGCAGGGGAAGAAGCAGCCCTGGTGCTGGATGGCATGTGGCATACATAAACAGTCTCACTTCAGGTTCTGTCATTCATGAAACATTCTCTGTTTCCACCCCCTCCAAAATAAATCAGTCAGTTCCTATACAGAATGTTAGACTTCTCCATTGCATTCCCTGAAACACTCAAGTTAAGGTGTTGCTAATCACCAGCAGAGCAAATGCCTCACCGTCCAGCTAGGAGGCACAGCAGAGCTTCAAATCAGTATGAAGGCAGCTGCAAAGCAATCTGTCTACATCACAGTCGCTGGTTCTTACTGAAACAGTGGAGGAGAAGTTACTTAGTGGGACCTCTGTGAAAGTACTTCCTAAAACAACTTTCAAGCACCAGTCACAGGTACCAGAGGTGGAGGCAGCACTTCCTTTGCCCTTAGGACATTCATCTTGCACATACCTCTTCCATGCAGACCATGCAGAAGTTCTCAGTAGAAATAATCTGGATGGCGTTGATGTGTAGGGGCTGTGTGACCAGAGACTGTGCTAGCATCACTTGGCTGAGGATTCTGTAGCATTCAAGACCATCTAGTACACACCTACCCTAATGAAGGATTTATGGTATCTGTTTTCAGTCTTGATCGATATTTGTCTAATTTGCCCTCAAAATTCTCCAATGCTGGCAACGCTCTGAGGGCAACCTAGTCTGGTTACACCCTGTCCCTGCTACTAGAAGGTATTGTTTAATCCCTGCTGCATTTTTGGTACTGTAAGACCTTGTTCTTCTCCCTAGCCTAGCTTAGCCTATCTTAGTTTACCCCTCTTTGGTGCAGCCTTTCACCTGTCTGTAGGCCATTTTCATGTTATTCCCTGAATTTTCTCTTCACGCTAAATAATCCTGACTTGCTCAATTTTTATTCACAGGCCATGTTTTCTAGACTATTGAACAATCAAGGCTGTGCTTAACCGATTCACGTTTCTCTTGAAGGAGCGGAGATCTCAGCTGAGGCTGTAGGAGAGATGAGCAGACTCATGATAGCTTCATGTGTTCTGTAGGCAAGACTTCACTACATGCCTTATCATGACTTTTTCCTCTGTCACAACCATATCTCGGCACAATCTAGTCAGAGACTTAACAACTCCAGATGCTTTCTGCAGAACAGCTACCCAGCCAGCTGATCCTCACCCAGTACTTGTATAGCTGGCTATTCCTGTCTGAGGGTGGGATCCTCAACGCAGGAAATCATGGCTCAGGACACTTGCCAAAGCAAAGCTGGATGCATGCTATACTCATTTGTATATAATTATCTAGAATGGGTTGCTTCACAGACATGTTTAATTCTGAGCTCTGGGAATGATCCAAAGGCTTGGCTGGGTTTGGCTTTTGTGTCAATGTGATGATTTTCATCTATGTTCTAGCAGGAACTACCTTGAACGGTCCTTTGGAGAGGGCTGTCTCTCTCCACATTTAAATTGAAAATTATGCACTTCTTTTGTACTTGGATCTTTTAATGAGAATGAATAGATTTTAACAGTGAGAGTAAAGAAAATGAACAAGTCTGTAAATTCTGTTCGAGAAGAGGTAGTCAACTAGAAACTTAACTTCTTTTATTTTCAGTAAAATTAAAAACACACAAATAAACAAACAAAAACAGTTTCTTGAAACCTCTGGCTGCAAGTTTTCTTTACTTAAATAAACACATCTGCTATGGATGTGCTGTAGGACAGCTTCCTGTTCTGAGTAGGCACAGGAATGTGCAAGAGATCTCTATCCACAGAAACCTCCACTTGTTAATATTTCTGGGTTTGGTGACTGAAGGGCGACAAAGAGGTGATGTTGCGAATGCTCCGTTGCAATGGCTTCATTCTCCATTTTTGTCTTCTGGTTTTAATAAGGAAATGGATTGCTTCAGGAGAGTAAGCAGAATGCTGGTGATAAAGGTTACTACAGCAGGAAAAAAAAAAAAAGAAAATAATCTAACAAAAGTGATCTACTTTCTGCGTTTTTTTGTTTGTTTGGTTTTGGTTTGATGTCATTTTTGTGTTTTGTTGGATTTTTTGTTTTTTGTTGGTTTTTGCCAGGGAATCAGACCCAGCCAGCACGGATTTAGGAGGAACAGGTTCTGCTTGACCATTCTGATCTCTTTTTACGACCAGGAAACCTGCCTGGTGGATGTGGGGAAGGCTGTGGATGTAGTCTACCTGGACTGTAGCAAGTCCACTGACATGGTCTGCTGTAGCAAACTTGTGGCCAAGCTGGCAGCTCATGGTTTGGACAGGGGCACTCTGTGCTGGGTTAGGAATTGTCTGGATGGACAGGCACAGAGAGTGGTGGTGAATGGAGCAACAACCAGTTAGCAGCTGTCACTAGTGGTGTTCCCCAGGGATCAGTGCTGGGCCCATTGCTGTTTAATGTCTTCATTGATGATCTGGGTGAGGGGATTGAGTCCACCATCAGTAAGTTTGGAGATGACACCAAGTTGGGAGCAAGTGTCAATCTGTTAGAGGGTATGAGGGTTCTGCAGAGGGACTTGGACAGGCTGGATAGATGTGCACAGTCCAATTTAATAAGTCCAGGTGCTAGGTTCTGCACTTTGGCCACAACAACCCCGTGCAGGGTTTCAGGCTGGGGACAGAGTGGCTGCAGAACAGCCAGGCAGAGAGGGACCTGCGGGGGCTGGTCAACAGCCAACTGAACATGAGCCAGAAGTGTGCCCAGGTGGCCGAGAAGGTCAATGGCATCCTGGCCTGTATAAGGAATAGTGTGGCCAGCAGGACAAGGGAGGTTATTCTGCCCCTGTACTCAGCACTGGTTAGGCCACACTTTGAGTACTGTGTCCAGTTCTGGGCTCCTCAATTTAAGAAGATGTTGAGGTATCTGAACGTGTCCAGAGAAGAGCACCAAGGCTGCTGAGGGACCTGGAGCACAGCCCTGTGAGGAGAGTCTGAGGGAGCTGGGATTATTTAGCCTGGAGAGGAGGAGGCTCAGAGGAGAACTTATTGCTGTCTACAACTACCTGAAAGGAGGTTGTAGCCAAGCAGGGGTTGGTCTCTTCTCCCAGGCACCCAGTGACAGAACAAGAGGACACAGCCTCAAACTGGACCAGGGCAGGTTTAGGCTGGATGTTAGGAGCAAGTTCTTCACAGCAAGAGTGATTGGCATTGGAATAGGCTGCCAGGGGAGGTGGTAGAGTCACCATCCTTGGAGGTGTTTAAAAAGAGACTGGATGAGGTACTTTGTGCCATGGTTTAGTTAAATAGAAGGTGTAAGGTGATAGGTTGGACTTGACTTTTCCCACCTGGTCAATTCTGTGAATTCTGTGACTTCTGTGAGGATATCTATCTTCCTGCTCTTAGGATGAATTTTTCCAGTAGGCACATCCCATGTAGCAGCAATATACTTTCCCCTTGCCTTACAATTAGTGAACACATTTTTCTAAGAGAAGTCCTTTTCTTTCTCACAGACAAAGCAAGTAGGAAGAGAGAGGACATTACATTATTCCTGTTCTTCTCGTGTGAATTTTCGTTCCACGCATTGTACTAAATTTGTAGTTATTTCCCACGTGAGTAATACCTGGATAAGTTATAGCTTCCATAGCCACACACTTGAAATGAAAAGCAGATTTGAATTATCCTCTAATATTTCATGATATATATATATTCCATCTTCATGGGTTAATACTGTTATATATTTCATAGTTATGATTTCTGTGGTATCGAACTCCTCATTATGTGCCAATGTTATCCAGTTGTAAATGCCAAAGCTCTCCAGCATCCAGCGTGTCTTTTATAAGACTTATGGTTCTGTGTTCTGTGGATATTCAGCATTTAATGGTGCTAAATAAAGCAGAACTGCCATCCTGCTCTCACAGAAACCCCAGCTAGGCTATTGACAGTGTAAGTTTCATTTAATTCCTTGATTCAACAGCCGTTTCTAGATGTTTCCTGAGCAATGCAATAAACACAGAATGCAGTGTTCAAATTGAATATTTAAAAGTTAATCAGGCTTGAAATTTAATTTTATCTAATTGGTTCGCTACGTTCTACAGACAACTGAATGACATTTAGAAAAACCCAACCATCCTATATAATTTTACATTTAGTCCAATCACGAGATGTTCCTTTTTTTTTTTTTTTTTAAACTTCTTTTAATCTCATTTTAATGCTGTAGCTAATTGACTATTCCCTATGCCATGGGCTCAATATAGTGTTTTGGAATCCACTTTTGTTCTACTGATACAAAGAGCTCAGGTCTTACTTAATTTCCAGTGCTGGATGCCTAAAGAAAAATCATGTATACTCTTGTAGATCACATTTTGGGAAATGGGGTTGGGAATTCTGTGAGTTTTACAAATGTGTGTTGAGTAAGGAATTTAGGAAATATTTCTTCACAGAGAGGGTTATCAAACATTGGAATGGTCCAACTAGGGCAGAGGTGGAGTCACTATCTCTGGAGTTGTCTAAGTACTGTGTGGACCTGGAACTTAGGGGCATGGCTTAGTGTTGACCCTTCAGTGCTGGATTGAGGGTTAGACTGGACAATCTTTGAGGTCTCTTCCAACCAGGTATCTTCTGTGATTCTGTGTTGAGTAAGAAATTACATATAAGACAATGTAAAGTTTATTGATCCTACAGAAAAAGAAAAAAAAAAAAGGTTGGTACTTCATATTCTTTAGTTTCCTTTATGGTTTCCTTGTTAATTAATCATATACAGACACGAAGAGATACATCAGTCCCATTTATAGCCAATGAGCACCATTACTGCAGATTTACAAGATCTTCAAGTTGTGGCACAAGTTAGGTCACCGATATAGCCTTGTGCAGAATAATGGGTACAGTGCTTGTCACCTCAATATAGAAACATTGGAAGGGTTTATGAAAAGCACAGGGAAAAGTATAGACAGCTGTCAGATAGAGGGTAAGTTTACAATGAACATTCTCTTGACCACAAGAAAGAGTCCACTACGATACCTAGAGCTAAAAATAAATGCACAAGTCGATGATATAGATGAAGAACTCACATCACACCTCTCATAAATTCCAGAGGACCTTCAGAGTTGGAAATCTGAAATCTCAGAAGGATGCTGTGGAATTCACTGCTTCAGGAGCCTCACCTACAAGATATAATTGCAGGGCCATGAGGGAGCAAGTCTGTGCAAATGCCTCCACTCAAGGGAGCCCAGATTGGTTGGACAGAGTGTTCTGCTTTTCTTACCACAGCCGGTGTGAAGCTAACAGGCTGCTCTGCCCAACAGCACCCTGATCTGCACAGCCACAACCAGCGTCAGTCAAGTTTGTGGTGTCTTTAACGAGTAATGCACCCTTACAGAGAATAAAACTATGCACAGTTACACTAATTAAAGCTTTAAAAGGTATGCCAGAAAGTATATAAAAAGGTCAGGGTGGGATGTCCTTCTCTAGCTACTGAAGAAGACTTTTATAAGGAGACTTCTATTTGGAGAAGGCATTTGTGGGGACACAACTGCCTGCCGGAAATGGCCGAGCTACAGGTTTCTTATTTCTTCCCCACATCTAAGGTCAGCCTTTCCTGCAAATAGGATACTAGACAAAGCAAACAGCAGTTTGGTTTCCATACATCATTTTTTTCTGTCCCTTTGTGGATATCTCACACAATACTGCTCTAATTTCAGGCTAGATCCCACCACACTGATTACCTGCTTTTCACTCCGTGTAGGAAAACCTGAGGAACTGACAGCATGGAATTATTTTCTTTTCCCTTTCCCCTTTCCTTCATACTAATAGCTACACTAAAGATATGAATCTCTGCTTGTGCTGGTTTTAACTAATTGGAGAATTTGAGTGAGAAATTAGACTATAGGCTGAGAAATGAAAACACATGATGTCACTTCATTCATGGCTTTACTGAGAAAGAAGAAAAAATTGTTTTAAGAGTTGTAACCCAAATATAGATAAGTCAGACTGCTTCACACCTCTCTGGGCTGTGGCTGCTCCTTTTGCATGGCTCCTTTTCCCTGCCTTCTGTAGCTGACTCTCAATAATTCCACTAACTTCCTTTCTACTGCTAACCCCCCCTGGCTGATCTACCTTCACCTATCTGCTGCATCAACAGCTGGTGAGATAAGATTGAGGAAGGGGGGAAAGGTAGTAGGGGTGGTTAGAAACCCCTCTTAGGGATTTTGATCTCTGGGAGGGCTGTGGTGTTTCTGTATTACCTTTTCACTTTATCTATTATACATTGTAAATATCTGCTTGTATATTGAACATTGCTGTAGATATAAAGCTTCATTTCTTAACTTCCAGCCATTCTGAGTCCTAGCCTGGGTTATATCAAAGGGTGGGGGGGGCAGGTATCTGCTAAACCACCACACTGCTGAAAAAGTACCAAAGGCACAAATGCTGTTGAATATAATTGTTATATTTTGTCATATAACATCAGAGCAGGTATTTACTTTGCCCTTATATTTAGCAAGAGTTTTTTATCTCACCTTGATGTGTGAAGTTTTATACCTTTAGGTCTCAATATAATGAAATAAAAATAAAGCTCTCTCTTCCTGGAAGCTTCTCTGAAAGAAAGAAAAGAAAGAAAGCTAAATCTGCTGAAGAATTTCAAAGTTATGCTGGGACAGCAGCAGCCCTTTGAGTTGGTCAGGTGCAGGCTGCACCTCTCAGTCTGGGGACAGATCCAGCCCACCCAGGATGGGGCTTTGGGACTAGAGAGGCTGTGGTTAAGGAAAGGAAGAAGAACAGTGTGACCCTAAGCACAGATGGCTCTTGTCTGGGTGCTTTGTGTGATTATCTTAAGCAAAAGTAGCATGAAGTAAAAGACTAGCCAGAGCCCCAAGGCAGCGATGTGCAGGGAGCTCTCTCACCACCTGCCCTGACTGTTCACAGTCCTGCCCTGCTGAAGCATGTGGCATATCAAATATCCAGTCGAGGCACAGCAGCATTTGATACACTTTGAAATGCAGTCCAGAGCCAGTCTCTCAGAAATCTGATATGCTTTTAGACTTCTCAGGTCTCCCATTAGTAAACTCAAGAGATATGAGTAATGACTTTCCTTAATCAATTAGCTTGTCTGGAGAATGTTTAAGTCGACACCTGCACTACGTGTTGAACCCGTGATCCACTGGCTGGTTTAAAACTGGTTTTCAGTTGTTTAAAAAAAAAAACCAAAACCTGTGTTTGACAGCCAGATCTTGGGGGTAAAATGGTTTTCTTGACACTGCTCCTGTGTTGTCTCACATCTGCATATCTGTCTCTCTAACACCTCATAAAGTAAAAACCTTGCCTTGCTTCTCCTGTGTAATTCCAAGTGTCAGTTGATTACAGCTCTGGCTATTTGAGCATCTGTGCTTGGGTGGGTGTTGTTCTTTGGCTTATCAACTCCGTACCTTGCATCTAGTCTGAAAGAACAGAAGCACAGTTTTCAGACAGTGAAATTTTCTACAGCCTCTGAGGAATAAGGACCCATATTTGATCTGAACATGGAGGACTTAGAAGGAAAAGTAAACTCTGAGAATGTGTAAGAGCAGCTTAAGCTTTCAGGCAAGCTCCCCTAGGGCATGCTATGTGTTTGTGAGTACTTTTCCATTAAAGTTTGTTGGTAAAAGTTCAGATTCTGAAATAATTGCCATGAGAGAAATTAGTATGAGTGTGTTCATCGTATTACCTGTGGTGTTTTTCTGGTTTGGGTTGTTTTCATTTTGGTTAGTTGAGGTGGGTATTTTTGATTGTTTGTTGGGTTTTGTTTTGTTTTGCTAATGGGTGCTGGGTTTCTGGGTTCTGTGTCTATTTTATCAGAAGGAATGGACAGCATGGCCTTCCAAGGAGACACTCTCTATTTTTCCCTTTTGAAGGACTTGTGATCCACAGCCACTCTTGGCTGACCTGGCAAGAATCAAAGCTATTCAGTGGCAAAAAATCTCCACTGTGCTCTTCAGCTTAAGAGAGTGCTCCCACTGCAGAACAAACTGGGGGCCACTTCCAGAGAGAGAGCAATGAGTACATCGAGGGAAAGCAATCTCCATCTCCTGATGCCTTCAACACAATGTAGGACCACCTGCAAAGGCTTCTTTTGGAAAGAATAGTGTCAGAAGCAGCCTGGCTACTTTGCAGTGTGACATGAGACACCACATGGACTGCAAAGTCTGGCTAAGCCTTCACCATAGGGTTTGAGAAAATGAACTATGTATCTTATACATGCTATGAAACAAACCAGAAGCTCAAACTCTTTGTTACCTCTTCTTCTATGTTGTAAGGATGAAAGCCTTTACTTCTCATTTCTTTAATTTGCACTAGTATGTCTATCAGGAAACACAGGAAAGAGGAATGATAATCAGAGTAGTGAGACCAAACACAGATATGATTCATGTTGATCAGATTGATTTCATTGGGATTAATTTTGTTTACTAGCATCTAGGTAAAGCACTAATACAAGATTGCTTTATTTATCATGAAATGTTTGACTAAAATCAGAATAAATTAAGAGTACATAATAAGAGATCAGAAGATACAAGGGTTAAAACAGAGGGTGCTGTGAGCATTTAAATTGCTATAACTTTCTCAGATGAGTCAAAACCCCATATATTATTTGCTCGAGTGACTTAATCTGACTAGGTCTGGAATGAGAATGGACATTTAGATCCTATGAGCATTTCCAGCCAATAGATACAAATACCCTTCATCAGAGGGATCAGTCAACTTTAATGATGACTGTGGAGTGTTGGAGAGTCTTCCTTCACCATTAACTAGACACCCCTTTACTGTTCAGCCTGTATGAAGTGAAATTATTCCTCTTAGAACCCACCTCTTAATTGGGCCTAATTATGTGCCATAGTAATTTGACAATTTTGTAGGTTTGTTTTTTTTTTACTTCAAATATTGGACTTACAATATCAGGTTAGCAGATCTGAGATACAATCAGCAGTATGTTTCAGCTTGCTTTTAAAAATAAAATCCATAAAAAGTACACAGAACTCCATTAAGCAGCAGCATGGCTCATGAACTTTGAAGGCACAAATATCCTTAGGTTAGAAATCTTCAAGGTATTGGATTCCGTTTCCAAATTAATATCAAGGTCCTTCACAGCATATTAAAGACATCCATGACACAGCTATCACTCAGCCATTCAATGGGTTATGGATCTGGGAAACTAATTTAGTGCTTTGCAACAGAATCGTCAAAATTTAATATGATTATTTTTCCCCCTCTTCCTTCACGCACACAAATCAGAGGCACTCAGAGTTGCTTAATTTTAACGCGCAACCAATCTGGTGGAAAAAAAAAAAAAAACATTAGGAAGAAAATAAAAGAGCATATGGGAGAAAAAAAAAACTATGGGCCTGAGTTAAAAATAACAGCAGCCCTCAAAGATCAAAGTATTAGTAAATATTTTTTCTCTGTACTGAAACGAAAAAGAAGGAAGAGTTAAGACATTTGAATCCCATCAAAACCAAAATATTGGTTTGTTGCCAAAAAAAAAAGGAAAAAAAAAAAAAAAAACCCAAAAACTTAAAAACCAATCCACAGTGTAAATTTCAAGGCCCATTTGGAATAACAATATGTATATTTCAGGAGCACTAAAAAATTACAACAAGGTCTAGAATGTACTCCTGTCCTGGAATAACACAGTCCACTCTTAACTACCAAGCCCACCCACACAGATAGGAAGGGGAAGTGTCCTGGTTTCAGTCTGCCCTACAGGTGAAGCCCCACCACACACAGATGGGAGAGAATGTAACACACACACACACACAAAACCCCTCTGAGTTGAGATAAGGAGTTTAATGAGGTACATAATTGTGTCAGCCTGTTTTGCAGAACAGCACAGCAGAAGCAGCAGCAGAAGCCAGTGATAAAAGAGTTTCCTCCACCCCAAGCATGCAGCAGCCAGCCCAACAGAAAAGACTAACAACCCAAACCCAGAAACCAGAAGAAGCAACCAAAACAGGAAGCCTCTCAAGAGACAGTCCAATGATTAGTGACCTGCCCTCTGTGTGACTGACTTTGGTTTCAGACAGTAGATTGTCACATCTCCAGGAAAAGGTTCATAACATTTCCGTCCCTTCGTTTTCATCATTGCACCCTACATACGCAGAGGCAACTGAGATGTTCATATCGTTAAGATCTTCACACTACTTTATATAGAGGGCAACACCTCCATCCCTTCTTCCCCTCCTGTCCCTTCTGAACAGCTTGTAGCCATTGATAGCCAGACTCCAGTCACAGGATTCATCACACGAAGTTTCTGCAATTGCCACTATGTCACAGGATAGCTTTCAACTCCTGTTTGTTGCCCATGCTGCATGCATTGGTGTGGAGACACTTCAAGTGGGCTGCTGGCCATGTCATCTTCTTAGAGAGGAATCCCACTCTTCCCCCAAGGCATTTCATGGGAGCTACCTTCCTGTCTCTTGTTACCTCAGAGGCCCCTGGCTGAGCTCTCTAAGATCTTGCCTTTGCTGCAGTGTTCACAGCATGCTTCAGGGCAACAGGTTAGAGGCCCTTACTATCACCCCATCCTTCCAACCCAGGTGTGTCTTCCTGCCACAGACAATTTTGATATTGTCAAAATCTCCCACCTCTGGTGAAATGGCAGACTGAAGGCTGTCCTCAGGCTCATCACTAGTGTGCCTGGTTTTAATCTCCTGTCCTTTAGAGCGTCATTTAAATCCCTTTCAACAATCCTCGCTAACTTACATGCCACAATCATTTCCCCACTCTGAGACAGATGAACTCCAACTGTTGCTAGCAGACACGATGCCATATACATTTCCCCAAGATTAAAACCCCCCAAATTCTGTTGGTGGTACCAGTCTCTGAGCCATTCATTAACCATGGATGATTTCCTGTTCCTTTCAGTATTCCTTCCCACAACTAAAGGTTGCCATCTTGCCTGGGAAGACAATACCACACACAAAGTCTGAAAACATGTCAGGATGTATCTCTCACAGGTGTATTTGTGGAGAGGACAGAAGCATCAACAGCTTGGCACCATTTTATATTCTCTACATCTCCACTATCTCCCTCTTTAAAGATCTTATAGTTGTTTTTACTGAGGCTTTTAACAAGTTGCTGTTAAAACTACAACAGCTTCTATGTTTCTGCCTCCTTTGCAGGATACCTGAGTAAAAAGGCATAGCCAAGACACGTGTTGTGGCAGTGAGCTACGTATGGACAGAAATCCCTCACATTCCATAACCTTCACTTTTGGGATTTCACCATGAACATGGTTAGAGCAATTGATTACCTGGCTCACCCTCCACCTTGTCACCTGTTTGTATGATGGCTTGGACAATAGCTCGATTCCCATAAACATTTTAATGGAAGGATGCCCACATCACTGTAACCTCTCCTGTTTCTTCAGCTGTTCCTGACTGTTTCCCTGCCTATCTCCCCCACTCCATTCCCTCAGCATCAGTAAACAGGAGGGGGCTGGTGTGTTTTTGTCTTCAAAAAGGCCACATGTCTAGGCACTTCAGACTGTTTGTGGGTCAGAAGCTTGTGAAAGGAGGATAATTTGTTTCAAGGAGCCAGAAGTCTGCTTAAATGAGAATTGTTCTGTACCTTGCCTTATGGTTTAATCGTCATACATTACCTGCTTTGGACAGGGCCCTTTGCAGAAGCATGAAGTGCATGAAAGAACCCATTTATAGCACACAACAATGACAAGTGCAGTAGTCTTACAATAACTATTCAATCATAGCTGACCTCTCCCAGCACACAAGGTCTTTAACTCTTTACAGGGCACTGATATATAAAAAGCAGATTGCATGCATTTGCTCCTTGCTGGAGAGATGCAAGCCACAATGCCCTTGTTCACAGAGACAGACATTTACATGGACCCTGATGCTGCCTCCTGCAAGCTGTACTGCAGGCTTTACTCAAGGCAGGGATGTAATGACACTTTTCAAAGCATTTGGTGTTTGGGAGGCTAGAAAGGTCCATGGAGAAAATGAAAGGGAAGAGCAGGAAGGAAATGCAACACCGCTGAGGTTATGGTATGGTAATCAGTGGCTGTTTCACAGAAGTATGGCTGAATTCCTGAGGGTGACTGTGGATATGAATCTGTATCACAGTCCACTGTGATTATCTGAGGCAGATTCACACAGTGCATTGGGTCAGAAGAGACCCTCAAAGGTCATCTTGTCCAACACCTCTGCATTGAGTAGGAAAAACATCCAACTAGATCAGGCTGCCCAGGGCCACATTAAGTCTTATATTGAATGTCTCGAGGGAGGAGGCCACAGCCCTGGGCAACCTGTTCCAGTATTTTACTGCTCTCATTGTAAAGAGATACTTCCTTATGTCTAACCTAAATCTACCCTGCTCCAGTTTAAAATTATTGCCCCTTGTTCTATCCCAAGAAGCCCTCCTAAACAGTCCTTCCCCAGCCTTCCTCTAGGTCCCCTCCTGATATTTGGATGTAGCTCTAAGATCTCCTCAGAGCCTCCTCTTCTCCATGTTGAACAGCTCCAATTCTTTCAGCCTGTCTTCATGGGAGAGGTGCTTCAGCCTTCTCATCATCTTCGTGGCCCTTCCTCTGCACCTACTCCAGCAGGTCAATGTCTCTCTTGTGCTGGGGGCCTCAGAGCTGGACACAGTACTTGAGCAGAGTGGCAGAATCATCTCTCAGCCCACTTCTCCAGCCTGTCCAAGGTCTCTCTGTATGGATTTCTATCCTTCAGTCCTGTCAACCACACCACTCAGCAAGCAGGTGGCATCTGTTGGTCTTCCTTTGTCCACTAATATACCTTGTCTATCAAACTGCCATGGAATAAAATGGGGAGCAAAAATCCTTTCCACAGAGGAGGTTTCCAGCCCTGCCACCCTTCTCCTTGCTGGCATTTCCAGTGGGTAAGTGCATATTAAGTGAAAGTAGGGCTGCTCAGCCCAGCTTTACATGAATTGATGCAAAGTATGATTTTGACAACTTATTAAAAATGTAAGAATAATCCCAAACTCTCATGTTGCTTAGTTTTATAGTTAACATTTCCTTGCTGGAATATCAGCATATGATGTTTGTCCTCAAGCCAGCCACAACAGCCTGAGGCTGATTTTCCAAAAATAAAGCAGCAGTCTATAGCTGCCAGGACTGTGCCAATTCCTCGTTCTAAATAGGTGTTTCTTTAACCTGATAATTCACACAGTTGAAATCTGTCTAAGAACTGGCTGAATTGTTCTTGAAGTCTGAAAGAAACTGTTCTCCACAGCATGGCATAATTGGAGCAACTACTGGTGAGAGATATTCAGAACAGTCCATAGGTTATGTCAGAAGAGCACTGAAGAGTCACAATTTACTGAAGTTAGACAAGTATGTTAGAACAAAAAAAAATAATAGGAGGGGGAGACTGATTTGTTTTAAAATGAAAATATCATTATAGTAAGGTTTATAGGGGAAGTAAGATGAATGAAAAAATGTGATTCAACAGACCACTGTTTCTGGTTGCAATGGAGACATACATTTGATTGGGTTTGAGAATGATTTGGTATTTGACAACTGGCACTAACCGGGTTTGTTTTCTCCATTTATAAGCAAGGTGGTGATGTCACAGTTGTAGTTCTTGTTTATAATTGCAGTTGTGTGTGTACTGTAAGGAGCAGTGCAAAGAGCATTATGTCTCAGCATTGTCATCAGCAATCGAGACCCCCTTACCTTCAAGGCCTTTGACTAGAAGTCAGACTAATACCAGCATGAATCTGCAGTGGACTACCCCATCATAAGTTACTGATTAAGTTGCCATTCCCACACAATGGAATCTGGTACAGACACAAGCCTTCATGGGAAGAAACTGGCCTGGTACCAATGGTCTGTACCTGCCACCTCTGATGGGAAGTTCCACTGTCTAAGACTGGGAATGATTAAGTCATAGCTTCTTTTTTTCTGTTTACAACAGTAATGGATTATGACAAAGTTACAGAGCTATTGCAGTCCAGGCGTGGGAAATAACATGGGATATTCCCAATTCACTGCGAAAGGGATTGTTTAATGCTCTGATTTTCCTTGTGAAATAGAGATCCATAAGGACACCACTGTCTGCATTTCAAGGCAGAGAAGACATGAAAAACCAAAAGAGGAGGCGATGGAACACAGCCCCTCTTTAGAGATAGTGAAGTGACAGTTCAATTTGTCATGGCTCTGAACGCAGCTGACCATTAAGGAAAATGGATCCTCTGTCTGTGGTGGTTGTGTTCTGAAATGAATCCTTTCACTGTGTCACTTTGTTAGTAAGATTTATACATTTCATAAAAAGCAAGACATTGCCATCAAAATAGATAAAATTTAATGTAATACAAATTGCAATATTTGTGGTAATAAGATTCTGCCCTACAACGCCATTTCTTAAGAGTTTCCTTTACAGTTCCAACCCCAAATGTATTAATAAGGAGTTAGTAATTAATTATTTTATTGTCAAGACAACCTGGCTTTGCTTAGCTCTCATTTTGCTGTGCCAAAATAAGCCAGGCATGTTAGGGTTTCTAACCATTGCTCTATTTATCCCTTCAGCAATTGTTCTGCATCTTTTCCTCTTTATTTCAGTGCCTCCTTCCTCATCATGGAGCATTAAAATTGTACACAGCATCTCATGTAGAGTCTTCACATACTGTCTAGAAGGTCAGTACCCATTTTCTGGGAAATACTGTAAATTCAACATTTGATTTTCTAAGGAAAAGTTGGTTTTCTCTTCAACAGCCACTTGTTTTATTGGACCTAAACTGCTGAACTTTTGTTGCCTCTCCCTAAGTCAGGTCTGAAAGCCAGCAAGACTATTATTATTATTGTATAATAATACAGATTACTGTAATTGAAGATGGATTTATTGAATGTTTAAAAAAAAAAAAAAAAAAGCCCCCCCCCAAAAAAAAAGGGAAAAAACTGTATCACCAAGATAGGACAGAAGGAGGATGGAGCCAGCCTCTTCTCAGTGATGTCCAATGACAAAACAAGGGGCAGTGGATGGAATTTGAGGGATTGGAAGTTTCATGTATACATGAGGAATTTTTTCACTATGAGGGTGACAGAACATTGGAACAGGCTGCACAGGGGGGTTGTGGAGTCTCTCTCTCTGGAGAAATTCAAAACCTGCCTGGATGCCTTCCTGTGTGATCTGGTATAGGTGATCCTCTGGCACAGAGGTTGAACTGGATGATCTCTCAAGGTCCCTTCCAGCCTCTGACATTCTGTAATTATGTGTGATTCTGTAAAAAAATAAAGCAGGTATCTAATGTTTTTTAAACTTTTTATAGTGAAGTGTTGAGTACTGAGTGCATTGCCACATCACATGGAAGTTACATATGCCATTACCCAGTTTGTAAGTGTAACTGCCATGCCTGTTGTAGCCATTATCCATCTTGCATTCCATCAGGAGTTGTGTTTTTAGGTGCAGTGATCTTCCTTAGGTTGTGTTTGCTCCACTAAAAAAGATTGTATTGTGATGTATGCTGGAGACACTTTACAGCCAGCCTCAAAAGGTATTAAATGTGTGGCAGCATGGGCAACTATTTCAGTCACAAAGAATGGATGGAAAACAGTTTTTCCTTTCCTGCATTCTCCTTCATTATTGAATTAAATAATAGCACTTTTCTTTATGCTATTTACTCCATTTTGGAAAGATCATGATTTGTTTATGTGCTTAAGTCATATTAAGCATGAGCATATTAACCTACGCTGAACAAAATTACTTCTCATCCCTACCTTGCATCCTGTTATTGAAATTACATGGTGAGAAGGAAGGGGTCAAGTGTATTATGGAAATGAAGGACTACATTAAGAGAGATAATCTTAACATTTGTGCTCTGTTGTGCAATACTGTATAATACAATGTTATACTTTGATGGCTAGGTGATAGATAGGGATTGTTTGAGGAATTGGATGGCATGACTGGCTTGTCTAGATGGTTTTGCTGCTCTTTGTGCCTTTCATTGCTAATGTGCATAACAGATCCTTCAGACAGAAGTTCTGTTCTTAAATGTTGACTGTGCTGCTCTTCCTTCACTGCTGTTGTATCACACCATTACTGATATAAAAATGCCACATTATGCCATGTAATCCTTTCTTTCTTTGTTTCCTTCTTTCTGCCACACACAGAAGAAAGTGTAAACAAAGACATTATTCTCTGCTTCCCATCAGCAAACAATGTTCAGTCACTCCCCAGGAAGCAGTGCTTCAATAAGCGGTTGCTCCAGAGAACAGATGCCATCAACAAATGTCCCCCATGCTTCCTTCTTTTACTTAGCTTCTATATCTGAGTAGATGTCACACAACATGGAACACCCTTTTGGTCTGTTTGGGTCAACTGGCCCAGTTATGTCCCCTCCCAAGGTCCTGCCTAGCCCTTAGCCTACTGTTGGGGGAGAAAATGCTGTAAAAGCACTGCCTGGGTGCCTGGCTCATTGCTAACCAAAGCGCTGGTGTGCCATCAACACCCAGCTACAGCAATTGAAAACACAGCACTAGAAAGATGCTCTGGGGAGAATTAACTCCAGTTCAGCCAAACCAAATACAAATATTCAGACTCAAAACTCTTCTGGCATTTCATATGCACCTCTTCCCCCAATTTAAGCTGATAATTACTCAGAACGGCAATGAAAATTCTAAAAGCATGATGCTGATTCCAGTTTCTGTATTCCAGCAGAAACTATGATTATGTGTATTGCTTCCAGGGAACAGAGACATATACATTCAGTCACATACATTCAGTCTTATACCCTGTTCTTTAGAAGGCAGGCATGATTTATCAGTGTTTTGACATAGCTCTCACTTTGATAGATTTGTCTTGCGCGTTCATGTCAAGTGCACTATGTCATATGCACGTCTCTTATCTTATGTGCCAGAAATATCCCTTGGAAAAACCACAAGAAAGCCAAATGAGAGCTAACTGATATTCTGGTCTGTAGTGGACAGTTTGAAGCCACAAATGATCAAGTAACACCTCAATCAATTTAGCTGTTCAAGACTGGAGTGAGTATATTTTAAAGCTTCTTGGCATATGCAATGACAGCACACAAGTCTGTTGGGTTCTGCCTGGTAATAGTAGTACAGGAATCATAATGTCTGACACTATGAACTCCTTGAAAATGTATTTTTAAGTAAAAAATGTGGGAAAAGGAAGTCTAAAGCATCTTCAGATTCAAAGCTTCAGAATGCAGTGGGACTGCTGTGATTACTGACATCAGAGAATGAAATCTTGGTCCCTCTAGAGATTCAGGCACTGATCTCAAAGTGACTGTGATTTTTAACACTGATTTTGGAAATGTCAGGCTTGTCTCATGAGCCTAATTGATGGAAACATTTTCATGGCTGTCAAAATTTAAACCGTCACTTTTACCTCAAGTACATGGTTTGCTTCTATAATGATGCTGGGTGCAGGTTTTATAACACAGTGTAGGGTATAAAACACTTTGACTTTTACCCAAAGAGCTCTATGCTGGGATCCTTCATAGCTGGAGTTACTGCTAGGATGAGAAACAACATTAACAATTTCCAGCTTTCTGCCTCCAAAGCTACTTGTTGAAGCAGTGAAGGCTGAGGGGAGCCTTTGCTGCAGCAATCATGAGATGGTGGAGATCAGGATCTTGAGTGGTAGGAATGGAATATCTAAGAGGATCACAACTCTCAGCAGGGCAAACTTTGGCCTCTTCAAGCAATTACTAGGTTAAATAGCATGGGACAGAGTACTACAAGGCAAAAGGGCCCATGATAGTTGGTTAATATTCAAGAAATACTTCTTCCAAGCTATGATCTGAGCATTTCAGTGAGTAGGAAATCAAAAAGGGAGTCAGAAGACCTGCATGGTTAAGTAGATTTTTCCCTGTGAGGGTGACAGAGCACTGGAACCGGCTTCCCAGGGAGGTTGTAGAGTCTCCCTCTACTACTCCCAGAGAGGTCCCACAAAAAACACCTGTGAGTCAAGTGCTTAGGTTGGAGAGCAATGTAAATTGCTCTTCTTCCTCTAGCCTCCATCCTGTGCTTTGCTATCAAACAATGTCAAAGCTGTAATATAAATGAGGCTAGAAAACCTAAAGTATGCATATATATGTATACATATGCTGTATACATTAGCCCAGGTGCATGGAGCACATTGAACTGCTGAAGAGATCTCTGCATGGCCTCTGTGGGAACAAAGACCCTGTTATGAACTGCTCTCCTCCATGGGTTTTTTTTCCCCATAGTGTTGGGCTATTGTAACATCTCTCACAGTAGTGCTTCCTTTCTCTTCATCTTTTACCCTCTCTGCTTCAGCCCCTCTAAGAATGACAGGGAGGGTATTACAGGCACTTTGCTTGTAAGGGCTCATGAAACAACACTGTTATTCTCACACAGTCAGTGGGAAGCAGCAGAAACCAAAAGAAAACAACTTAGTGATGCAAAATGTGCTCTAGGAATGCAAAATGTGCTCTAGGAATCAGTAATCATACCTAGCCCTCCTTTCAAAACCCCTCACAAGGCTGACTTGCACGGGATCAGTCTGACCTGTACTTGGTGGTGTTCACAGTGGTTAAAAATCTTTGACTCACACTTTCAGTCAGGAGACTATTTTAATTTATTTAGTTATGGAGGAAAACAAAAAAACCAAAAACCTACCACAATGAGCTGTATATTTGCACTCATTTTGTGACCCCAAAGGTCTCTGATTTTAAGACTTGAAGTTAGTGTGTTTCAAAAATGTTTATCAAAAAGATGAGTCTTCATCATACAGTCCCCAACCCAAATTTATTTATTTATTTCCATTATATGTGACCTGCTTTCTGCCTGCCTTTAAAGACATTATGGACCTGTGGGGAGTATGTGGTTCAGAGAAGCAACACAACATGCCAAATGATTAAAATGCAAGGATGCTGGCAGTTCTCTGGGGTAGGTACTTCAGCACTGTGACAATCTGGACCCTCTGTAGTGAAAGCCATGGTTCTGGAGGGCTCAGACTCATCTTCTCAGAGTTTTTTATCAACTGGTTCTTTATGCAGCACATAAAAAACTGCGCTCTGAAATTAGCACTCCTGTGGAAAGGATGAAGAGAGGTGGGCAGTCCAAAATCTGAAAACCAAACATACAGGCAGCAGGAATGGGCATCCTTCCTGGCTCTATGTGAGGGGAGCACAGCCAAGCACCTGCAGAAACAACCCATAGATCCACTGGCAGAAAGATGAGCAGTGATACTGGCTTTCAGATGCTCCTCTGCTCCATCCGTATCAAGTTTCAAGTGGTACTGTAACAAGACAGATCCTGCACACATAGAATCATAGAATCAGTCAGGGTTGGAAGGGACCACAAGGATCATCTAGTTCCAACCCCCCTGCCATGGGCAGAGACACCCTACCTCTAATGCCTAGAGATAGGCATCAGGCAGGAGGCCCTGCACTAGCACAGCCCTTAACTGAGATATGAGGGTGGTTGAATTCTGGAATAGGCTGCATCAACAAAAAAATTTACATCTGGTCACTACTCCTACTGCTTGCAGTTAAGTGCATATAATCCATAAATACCAAGGAATTCTCCATGCCAACCATATTATGTTTCAGTTGTTAGAACAAGAAAAAGCATTACTCTTCCGTCACTCATTAAATTTAATAATAATAGTTACCATGGTGGAAAAAATAATGAGAAAAAAATCTTTCCTTGGGTTATCAGAGGTAGAGAGCTCATACCTGCTAACAAATTCCATCATGATTATTATATATGACTCTAGGTTGGATTCATTCATAGATTGCAAATGTATTACAAAATAAGATTTCAGCTAGCCATACATGATTGTTTGTAAGTTGTGATCAGGCCTCAGTGCAGTGGCCACCAGGTAACAGATTAATGAGCTGTCAGTATTAAATTCATTCATTTCTCCTTATCATTTACAGAGCAGGTGGCCTCTAACTCTTACCAGTCAGCACACATGGCTCCGAAAGACTCACAGCTTTTTGCACAGAAATGGAAGGAGCAGCAGCAGATTTCATTTATCAGGAATAACATTCTGTTCATGACCTTTCATCTCCAGCACCTTGGCAGACTCAATCTGCTGGTGCTACTGACCCTGCACATTTTGTGCAGACTGGGGTGGAACGATGATAAATATACTGAAATAGGATAGACTTGCTGTAACTTGAAATTAAGTGAGGCTCTGAAAGAAAAACCTTCAAAGGATTAAAAATGTGTGCATTCGTGCACGTATACATTCAAAGAAAGCATGTGAAAGTGACTGACTGGACTGTGTTCTGCAGATACACACATGTGTTGGAATTATAAGGTGTGTAAGTCAGTGCAAAATTTGTCCTATCCTTCTCCAAAGTCGAGCCAGTCTTGTTTGCCTCTGTAACATACACAGTGTAAATTCAAATACAATTCAAATATGTTAGTTAATTTGACTTAATTATTTCAAAATAACTACAATTAAAATAAAATAGAAAGAGAAAGAAAAAAAATAGAAAGAGAGAAAGAGAAAGAGAAAGAGAAAGAGAAAGAGAAAGAGAAAGAGAAAGAAAGAAAGAGAAAGAGAAAGAAAAAGAGGAAAATAAGAAAATGGAAAAGAGAAAGAGATAGGGAAATAAGAAGAAAAAGAAAAGAGAAAGAGAAAAAAAGAAAAAGGAAAAGAAAAAGAAAAAAAAAGAAAGAAAGAAAAAGAAAAAGAAGAAGAAAAAGGAAAAGAAAAGAGAAAGAGAAAAAAAGGAAAAGAAAAAGAAAAGGGAAAAGAAAAAAAGAAAGAGAAAGAGAGAGAAAGAGGAGAAAGGAAAATTAAAAAGGAGAAAAAAAAACCCTAAAAACAAGCAAAAAACCCCAACATCAAACATAAAAACACTGAAAGAGCTGCAGTTAAAAATAAGAAGGACAACCCCCTAGTCTAGTCAGGATATATTTTCCCATCTTTTTCTCCACTCGTTTTGCACTGTATAAAAGCCAATAAAATATTTGGCTTGGAAAAATGAAAAAGGGTGAGAAAGAGTTCCATTTTTACCTTTATCTCAACACCTTGGGTTACTGAATTTGCATATGCTGAAAAAAAGAAACCTGGTGGGTGGGTGAGTGAGCAGGAGAGCAGGGCCTTGACAGGACTACCTTTCCTACCATCCCAATCGTTTACATTGCATATTCATAAAGATTACTGTAGCTCCTCACCTGTTATTGTAGTATTCCCATCATAAGGTAAAAGGCTACTGATGAGTAGCTTAGGGAGGGTGCTGAGGACCAGTTTAGGGAAGGTAATGAGGATTTTATTAGGGAGGAATAGTGATCATAAAACAAAGTGAAATGCTCATCTGTTCTGTACCAGCAGGCAGCTTTTCCAGAGATGAAGGCAGAGGAGTAGCACAAGATTTGCTGAAAGAGTTTTGTAATGCTTCTCATCTTGTCTTACTATAGTGGTAAGTGCTGTCAAAGTGTGCTTTCACCAAGCTGAATTACAGTCATCATGAAGGAGGAGACCATGCTATTGTCAGCAAGATTACTGATGGCATAATACAGTGCTGTGTGCAATGAAAATCTGAAGGATAAGATAGATCTACCATCAAAGGAAGCTTTTCCTTATCTGGACAGGGGTTTCTCCCTTGGCTTTTATAAGACTTTTAAATTTAAAACAAAGTATCAGAAAAAAACAAAGTATCAGAAAAAAAAAACCCAATCAACTAAAGAAAATGACAACAGGTAAAGACACTGTTAAGGTAGCTTATGAAAACAATTCCTCCTAAAAGCATTTGTCATCTTTTGAAGGGGGTAGCTCAAAGGTATTAGAGTAGGTGTATGTATATATATATATATATATATACACACACATATNTACCAATATTAATAATATTAATATTACTTATTAAAGTAGTAAATATTAATTAGTAATCTTAATTGAATTTATTATATACATATAATCAGCAGCCAAATCCTCTCTCAAGAAACTGTGTATGAATATATTTCCGAGACACAGATGTGCTGAAAACTCCTCTATTTTCATTCCCAAAGCACTACAGCTGTGAATAGCACTCAACACAAATTAAAAAATGCTGTGCTTGAGCAGCATGGCATTTTGAAGGCAAGTAGAGTGTAAAACCATTTCATTGGAAGCAGGTTGCATCAGGACCCAAAGAGAAAAGGAAGGTTTATCCTGAAAGGATGTTGTAGTGAGGTGGGTGTTGGTGTCTTCTCCTTGGTATCAAACCTGGCCTGAAAATACATCATGGAAAGTTTCAATTGGATATTAGGAAATAATCTTTATTGAGTGGTCAAGCATTGGAACAGAAGACCTAGGGAGGTGGTGGAATCACTAGGAAGGTGTTCAGCAACTGTGTAGACATAGCACTTCAGGACATGGTTTAATGGCCATGGTGGTGTTAGGTCAATGGTTGGACCTGATGATCTTAGAAGTCCTTTCCAATGAAAACAATTTGTATAATTCTAAGATTCCATTATTCAGTCCTGTAATGATTGAAATTTATGATCTGTTTTGCTTTTTCAAAGAGCATGCCCTAAGATAGTGCCCCAAAAGAATATTTGGACATTCGTTGTGCTCTGGTAAGTCTGAAGTCAATTGATGCCCATTCCTAGTGACACCATAGAGATGTCCACCTTTACAATTTTTTAAATGGAAATAATTTCTTCTTCTATAACTCCATGTGGATGAACATACTTCAATGAATCCTCACCTCACTCCATTTATATATAAGTGAAATGCTAAAGAAGTACAAATGGTATTAAAAATAAATAAAAAAAGAACAGCTATTGGTTTTAGAAAGTTACTTGCAGTGGATAATAAACCTATTTTCAGCCTTTTCTCTCTCTTCCCACAGATATAAAAAAATTATGTTTTCATAGAACAAATCATCCAACTATTTCTCACTGAATCAGAAAATAGCAGTTTCTCTGATGCAAGAAAGATTATTAGTACTTGAAATTGCACACACATAATTATATATTTTTGCCTTTCCCCCTTTCTTCCTCCACATCAGGTTAATGTGAAGAAGCTGAAAAAGGAAATATTAGCATGCCTTGATTTGACTTGTGACCTATGCTGTGCAATACTTTACGCACATAATTATTTGTATGATATATCTTTAACAGTTTTCCCATCACTTGGTTGGTGCTTTTTTTTTTTTTTTACTTCCACTTCCATGAGCAGCACAGACCTTTGTTCCCTGCTTCTAAAAGAAATGTTTGCTCCAAAATATGCTAACCATTCAGTGCTTTGTTTGCACTCTATTCAGAAGTTTGCATAAATATTCAAGATGTACACAGAAAGAAGGAAGTAAAATACCTGATATTCTACTTGACATTACTGGGATTCCTTGAGAGACTGAAACATATCCTTAACCACACTTGTTTCACACATTTCTATGGACTGCTATTGGCAAGCTGTGTGAATCCTGGAGCTGGATCTTTTCTTCTGGAGCCCCTGTTACGAGAGGGATGTGGACAGGTTGGAGCATGTCCAAAGAAGGGCCACAAGGATGATCAGTGGACTGCAGCACTTCTTCTAGGAGGACAGACTGAAAGAGTTGGGGTTGTTCAGTTTGGAGAAGAGGAGGCTCCCAGGTGAGCTTATTGTGGCCTTCCAGTATCTGAAAGGGGCCTACAGAAAAGCTGGGGAAGGACTTTTTAGACTATCAGGGAGTGACAGGACTTGGAGGAATGGAGCGGGGAGATTCAGATTGGACATGAGGAGGAAGTTCTTCACCATGAGAATGGTGAGAGCCTGGAATGGGTTGCCCAGGGAGGTGGTTTGGGCCACATCCCTGGAGGTATTTAGGGCCAGGCTGGATGAGGTTCTGTCCAGCCTAATCTAGGGTAGGGTGTCCCTGGGCATGGCAGGGTGGTTGGAACTAGATGATCCTTGTGGTCCCTTTCAACCCTGACTGATTCTATGATTCTGTCATTCTATGATTCTATGATTCTTTTATCTGCCCTCTTTTTCTATATGGGTTCCACCTATCATATACCTACACAAGCACTCTGCCCTGCAGCATAGCTTCCACTGCTGGTGGCATGCCAAGCCTGCTCTCATTCTGATTCCTTCTTTGCATTGCTCCTCTTAATCACCCCAGTCTGACTGCAGCATCCACCTGTTCCACTTCCTCCACAGGCTCTCCCTAACTCACTCCTCTTACTGGCCTGATTTTTACAGCTCCTTGAGCAGTCATTCCTTCCAAATGCTTACATATGAAAGGGTAATATATGCACAACCCTTCTGAGTTTGACAGCTCAACAGTTATGCAAGTGGAAACACTCATTGCATCGCTTATCAGATTAATGAACACTTACATAAATAAGACCTTCTCTAGATGGCTAGCTTCAGTGTCTGCAGGAATGCTAATTGGAAAGTAGTGGAGATAAAGACTCAGTACTTCCAGCAAGCAAGTGGGTACAAAGGAGGGAAGCCAAAATCTTTGAGCTGATGACCTTCAAATGTTACTAACCAACAGAGGCTCTAAGTCACAGCAAGTAATGAATTACTTATATTTTGGAATTGTTAATTTCAGTCAATACACCTGAATTTTGTCTTTGTGTTCTAATGGAACAGAGCCTAAAGTGTCATACTACCTCCTTTTCTGCCCAAAAGAATCTAACAGCTGCTTCAGAGTAGGCTTTTGATACTGAATTGTCCCCTTTCACGTGCTTCTGGATGTCAACTCAGGCCAACAGTCCTGCAAGGTGAGGATAGCTTGAAGGTTTACATTCACATAATGTAGCCCCTTCTCTGCCACTGTGGGTACAAAACCAGAAAAGACTCTGTACAAGTCAGGGAAGAAACCCACTGAAGTTTGTGCCCATCTCTTTGTTATCTTTAAAAGACATTTTTAACAGCCCAACGAGAAGTTCAACTACTACAGGTTTCTTGCTATTCTGTTTGCAACACGTCCTAGTCTAAATGACTAACAAGCTGAGACCTTTAAAGGTACAAAGGTTTAAGAGCCCTATGAGAAGTTCATCTACTACAGGTCTCTTGCTATTCTGTTTGCAACACATCCTAGTCTAAACGACTAACAAAGCTGAGACCTTCAAGGGTACAAAGAGGTTTATGGAGATGCATGCCCTTGAAGGCTGATGGCACTTTTCTAATGCTCTTCATCTACTTAAAAAAAAGTCTTTTTAACAGCTCCATAAGTTGTTGTGCTTATTCTTTGATGCTCGGGTTTTGTTGTTGTTGAGGTTTTTTGGTGTTGTTTTGGTTTGCTTTTGTTTTTTTAATGTATGCCCTTGGTTTTGGCTCTTTTTTGGACTCTAAATCAAAAGGAATCATCTTTCTACTCATACAGAAGCTCCCAGAAAATGTACTCTGCCTAAGTTATATCCAAAATTAGCTACAATTCAACACAGAATTTAAATGCTATTATAAAAATAATAGGGAGCAATAGTCTATGAGTACCATTTAAAAGCACACTTTGAATATCAAAAATCTTGCAGGATTAGTTAATACGTTTCCTTACACTGAGCCAGAAATTCCTGATCTCCTCTCTAGACACTTTTTCTCAGAAAGCAATTGACAATTTGTAATACTTACTGAATTTTAAAAGTTAATTGCTATCTAACCTAAGTAGCTTATTACACAAGTACAGGGACTATGTCTGTCTGCCAGTTGAATACACTAAAGCATTCCATTTAAGCAATTTAAATTAAAATATCATTTTATAAAGTTGTTTTGATTGTGATTGCATATTGAGTTTTTAAATAAGTTTGACTTAATTTCCAGAGAGATGGATTCATTTTGTATATTATCTAATTGTAATCATTTCTGTGTGATTAACAATTTATGTCGACATTCTTAGCTCTTTCCTTCTGTGTAGCTGTAGTTGTATTCACAGCTTTTGAAAAAGTTGAATGTTCTGTTCAGTGCTCTGTGGAGATGAAAGGAAAAAGCAAGATGAAAAAACCTACCTCTGGAGCTCTACAAGCGACCCCAGTAGAATGCCACTATAAAATTTCATCATACAGCTCTGTAAGGACAAAGAGATTTTATAACAGAGACAATTAAAAGTATCAGTATGTGTTCTACAGTGTAATACAGGAACTTTCTAACCAAGGCAATCAGAAGACAGTTCTAGATTGGGCCCTCAGCCTGTATTTCTGATCTAGGGAACAGTAACACATCATGTGTGTAGCACTATACTCTGCAGCACAGAAAAGTGCCTTTTCCTCTATCCTTCATCAGTGTCTACTTCAGGATTCACATACACATTTCATGAAATGAGGATATAACACGTGCTCCACTGTATATGTATTATTCATGAGCAGAAGTAGGAATTTCTTTGGTAGGTCTAATTTATTTTTTTTTTTAGGGGAGGGGAAGCAAGAGGGGAGGAAGATATGCAAAACAGCAGAATTATCCAAAAAGTGAATACTCTGCATTGACTTTGGTGAATGGCTCCAGCCAGGTTTGATGAAGCAGAAAATATAAATGTTGGGAGCAGAAGGATGACTCATTCTGGAATGTTTTAAAAAATTATTTTCCTAATTTTTCAGCTAGGTTCACTGGGGGACAGATTTTCTGGTCCTTAAGCAGCATTTGAGGTGAAGTACCATTAAATAGTTCAGTTCAAATAACTTGGATCTCTTAAGGAAGAATATGAGAAAATATGTCTCTCAATATATTTCAAAGCTAAAGGACTGCTTTTAATTCTCTGAGCTGCTGGCAAACTTTGAAGAAAAAGTATGGACTAAGGGTTTAGGCTTTGACTTAAACTGAGTTTTAGCCAGGCAAATATTTCATAACGAATATAGTAACAGCTGTGGTCAGTATCACTTTAAAATGAATTGTCCTAGCACTCCCCATATCTTTTCTGAAGGAAATGTTGTTAGCAGCAATCTGATTGAGCTCATCAAAAACAAGCACCAAGCAGGAATTTACATCCTGTCATTGTGTCAGGGCTTGATCTTGTTTTCCCTGCTAACATTTAAAAATGAATCCATGGATGGTTTGTCAATGCATACCACGTATTATTTTTAACCATTGTCAGCTCTTTGTTTCGGAGAGTTGATGTGAAATATTCCTACTACTACTTCTTTTGTGTGTTCAGTTAATATGCTGTAAATCAAAATGCATAAGCAAAGAGAAAATAAAAAAAAAAAGCCTATGAGGTAACAGCACCAATACAGCACCTGAAGGCATTTAGAAAATGTTAGCCTTTGTAATGATGCAGTAAAAGCAGTGGCAGCATAATCCAAAGGGCAGAATGTTTTTAACAACATGAAAGTTGACAGTAACCATATTTAAAGTATATTCATTCAGAAAACTACAATGGAACAGATTTAGGGGTTTGGTGATTTGTCAAGTATTGGTTTGTTTTTTTTTTTTTAATATAATGAAGGAAATCATAAACAGGTTAACTTTAAGGATATTATCTGAGAAAAGAATTTTCAAGTTATGAACATCAAAGTTAGGAATATCAAAGAATATCCTGGTAATAATTTTAAAAAATAATAAAAGAAGACTGCCTTACTGTGAAATTAGATGCTTTATCTGAGCATCTCTCAAGTGCACAAGGTTAAACTAGCTGTTGCTTATATAGTTTTGAACATATTTTCTCTCTTAGGGAAGAAACAGAGAGTGTAGGCACTCATGGGTCCTCTCCCAGTCAAGGTGGGGAACAGTCCAGAAACAGGCTGCAGCAGTCAGTGCTGGTGCATCTGCTGAAAGTGGCCTACCAGTCATCTTGATATCAACTTCTCTGTTTAATTGCTACACCAGCTGATGGAGCTCTCTGTGACTTTGATCCCAGCAGAGCACAGTATTTCTGCTCAAGACACATGTTATTTTCTATACAGATATGTTTTCTGATTATTTTCATAGTAAAAGTGTGGCAGAATGCTGCAGCATACAGAATTGGAAATAGCTACTTTCTACCAGTGTTCAGGACATGCTATAGGTAAGATTGTGTAGGTTTGTTTGATTTGTTGAGGTTTCTTTACTAATTTTTAAGTTGAGAAAGACTGAAAACTAGAAACTTGCATTTGAACCTCTTTGAGTCTTCTGGAGAAAGAAGTCTTGATTTTCATCCTTGAATAAATGCTTTGCAGATTTCTATTTGCCAAACCTACTAGGTCTTCATCAGATCTTCAATTACATACTATTGCCTTTGCTATAAACTCAGCTTCTTTAGATGTTTCTTTATCAAAATAATAAATTTTGCTTTGGAATTTTTCATAATTTAGATAAATTAAGAAAGAAATAAAGGCTACTTAACTTCATTACAAAAAGAAAAAAAAAAAGAAAGGCAGTCTGCTTCCCTTAGTCCAGGCCCTCAATCTCAAAAGAAAAAGTAGCAGGACAGCAAAAGAAATCTTTAAAATAGGTTTGATCTCACCAGCCTCAAACTTTGACTTTCATCCAAAAATTATATATCACAAGGATTATACTCTTTACCCTCCTCTCTCTTCAAGCAAACTCTACTTTCAAAAGCCTTCTTAGGGATTGTAACAAGATGACAACGTTCACCATCTTTTTAATTGATTTTGGGACACTTTCCAATAAAATTCCAATTTCTTAAATGACTGTGCATTGAAATTCAAAAAGGTCTGTTCAACTCCTTTCAGAGAACAAGCCTCACCTGAGAATTTTGTCTACATGTAGGCAGTTCAATCAACATAGGCTGGGAAATGAAGCTAATTACCTTCACACTGAAAAAAAAAAAAAGGTACAAAATGAATTGGTTGCAAAGAAATCATGAGGGAATTTAGGCATCCACAGCATTGTTAAATCGGCTGAAGGTGTTGACACTTGGCAGTTCCAAGGATCTGCATCTAACAGAAAATATACCTGTTCTCCTGGAGAATTAACCACATGAAATACTGCTAAGTGCTTGCATGCACAAGGTTTCACTGTCCCTGCTACAGTGAGGATTTTAGTCCCACTCTAGATCTTCTAAATGGCTGCATAATCAAAGTGGACAGAACCTACAGCGTATTGGGGAGTTTGTGGACCATCTTGCATTTGTTGTGTCTATAGAAATGACATCCTTAAAATGTCTTACATTACAAATTGCTCAAAAGACAGAAAACCTGAAGGTATGGCTGATATGTAGGAGGTTATCTTTGCTACTGGCTGCAGGTACCACATAAATGTCTTCGAAGAACTTGCAGTTAGATGCACTCTTGGAAAAATGGTGTCTGGGAGAGTACAGCAAAAAATACAGCAGACCAAAATGCCACATCTTCTATTAAAGATGACAGATAAAGCTTACAGCACTACTTCATGAAGGTTTTTCTGAGAAGGTAGTATTACCAGCCATTCTTGAGCAATGATGTGCATCTCATGGATGTGTACTAATCTTATCACTTACCACTTTCATCTCTGCCATTTATTCTCTTATTTACCAAGGCAGTATTCTAATCCCTACTTTTGTGTAGTCACAGTGATTAAAGCCATACATATAATGAATTTGGGGGGAAATGTTGCTTTCTTCCTACCTTTGCCTTTTCTTCACGCATTGTGAGCAGAGCTGCCTGAATAATTTACCCTCCAAAAAATTTTTTTTTACAATCTCAACCCTTTTGAAGCTAATATAGACTTTCCCCCCCCCACTCTAGTTACACATGCTGTTTTCTGAAAATCCTCCTAATACAGGTCTGTGTGTGTGTGTACATTCACGTCCTTTATTATCTCTGCACAGAAGCAAGGACAAAGAAGACTTAGTAGCAAATCATTTGTATAAGAGCTAAAATTCCATAAAAGACTCAAAAACTATCTTGCTGTTGTGTTCTTTTCTCCTTCTTAAAACATTTGTATTCCAGAGAAGCTTGATAAGAAGAGCTTTGGTAAATTAAGTCTTTCATACAACCACAGGATCATAATGGGTTATCAGCATTAACAATATCTACCTCAGTCCTGCCCTTTCATCCTTGCGTGACAAGTTCAGTCTGCTGTGACTTAACTAGTCCACTGCCAGCTAGGTTAGCCAGAGTAGCAAGAATTAACATAACACATCCATCTGTCCATTGCAAATGAGGATCAAACACAAACGTGCTTGTTTCAGGTAGGCTAAAGAGCAGCTACGAAATTATGGTCACCTTCAGCCTCTGCAGACCAAAGCAGCTGGAGGTCTCTTGTTGATATTCTCTCGGAAGATCAGTGCTGTGAAAGGCAGGAAAGAAGATGAGATTTAATAAATTGACTGTAATTAACTGGATTATGTGAAAGGACTGGGGAATGGATAGGGAGAAGGAGGAGAAATGAAGCAAGGTGAAGGTGCCTGAATGTCAGCATGCTGTGATCTGCCTGATGGTAGATGCATACATACAGCCTCTGGAAGAAGAACAGTTCAGAGACCCTGTGCTGTGGCAGTTTACTGCCCAGGGAGCCTGTGAGACTTTGAATGTCTTGTGAAGGTAACTTTCAGGACATGCACCAGCTGGTGAGCCTGTAATTAGAATAAGGGCTTATCACTATGGTGGTGGCCCTGAGCTGGCAGACATGGGTGAGTAGGCTGGGCAGAGGGCCTATTCCTCCAACACGAATCAAGGTCAGCCTCTAAGGCAGCGAGGAAAAACACAGGTGCAAGGAGAAACATCAGATCTCTAGGCAAGGCAACCAGGCTCACTCACCCCTGCCTTCCCCACCTCTGGCTGTGCCACCTGCATCAGCATCACACAGCTTCACCCCAGCTTTCCTAATGGGGGTGGGGGAATATACCAAGTTTCCCAGTTTTCCAAACACTGCTACAACAATGAGCTGTAGCTGCACCTGCTTCCTTAGCACTGAGTGAGCAGCTGCAGCTCACCTCTCGCTGCAAGGGCAAGTCTGGCCTGCAATGATTAACTCCAGGAGAACACAATTGTCAACATCTGAACCGCCTGTGTGCCAAGGAGAATGTTTTCCTTGTTTATCTTGCACAGCAAGTTTTTAGCACAGCTTTTCCACAAAGGCCATGCCTACTCCAAATTCCCAGACAGTGAGTCAGCCACAGTCCCGGCTGAACCTGCAAAGCCACGTGGTGGAGGCTGAGGAAACTTCACCCCATGGAAGGGTCAGGTGAGCTTGACACGGGAGTACGTCTGGATTTAAAAAAAAAAAAAANACGACCTGGATTTAAAAAAAAAAAAAAAAAAAAAAAAAAAAAAAAAAAAAGTTTCCTACCACCACTTTCAGCTTCCACCAGCAAGTAAACAACTCAGAACAACTCAGGGAGGCTGCTGTTTGCTGTTATCTGTGCTCCTCCTGCTCCCTGCCTGTCTTCCCAGCCTCAGGGCTGGAGCAGCAAAGTGTCTGCTGTTTTTTTGCTCAACACTTAATCCTTGTGGCGTAGAAGCAGGAGTAGACCTTTTTTTTTTTTTTTTCTTGTTTTTTATCAAGTCTGAGTAATCTACGTACATTACAGGACTATCGTCTTAATTTCTAAGACACCCAAGCCCTCAGTCTGAAGTGCTGGGTGTGGATGTGCTGCCTCCAGCAAAAGGCAACAAGATCAGGCCTTTGAGGTCATGAGCAGCCAGCTGGAAATTAGAGAGGCTACCGAAATTCAGGAGCAGTAGAAAGCTTCAGCTGAGCAAGGAAAGTGTCTAATGCGTAGAGGGTGTGCTACGAGCATGTTGGCAACCCGCAGCACTCACTCACTGCCTCAGTAAGCAGCTTGTTAGAAGTGAAAAGTTTGAAGGTTATGACACTTTGCACCACCTTCCTGCTTCTGTAGCATATAGCAATGACGTACACAGTTTGGTTTTGTTAGAGCACTTCTGATAATGCCTTGTAGGGCGTCACGGCATGAGATGAAGTGGGGAGCAGTTGTCATGAAAAAGAAATCTATTATTGCTGCTAAAGATGGTCCCAAAGTGCCTAGAATAATATTTGTACCATTTGTAATATTTGTAGGTAAGCAAGTGTGAGTGCCTGTTTTTCTATACAGACCTTTTACTCTATTCTTCAACCTGGGTGTGTTATCAGAGTGGACCTTGATGTCTGTACAAACAGAAGAGAGCTGTGGGGACCAAGCCACTGTACCATTCAAATTACTGTTTTTTGACTTACCCTTCTGCATCAGTTTTATTATTGCTATTTAACAAAGAACTAAGTATAATGAAAGTTCTGTCTTTAAGCTGACTGCAACACATTTGGTTCCTTCATCACAAAGCTCTACCTTCCATGACCCTTAACAGGGTAGACCTCGGTGTGTGAGTCTGCAGGCTGGGGCTACCAGAAATTTTCCACACAACGTCCACAAAGCCTCTGAGACTGATTCTGCTGTAGTTTGTTTTCAACAAACGTCAAATGGAAAAAGTCAAGCTGCCAGTCCACATACTCAGTCCCTCTTTGCGAAATGGAGGACTTGTCTGAGGAAGCCAGCAGGTATGGTGCAGCATCACAGGTGTAAAGCAACTTGTATGATGGGCACATGGATTATCCTAAGGTTTCTGCTTGAGAAAATCACACTGCAAATCATCATTTTAATTTCCAAGGTTCATTCAACTCAGTTTTGCCTTTCACAAAGGTGCATATGGTCCAATTTGAAGTCATAGCATGGAGCCTAGCTTCTTGAATGGACACTTTTAGAAAGCATGGGTAAGAAAGAAAGGAAGAGAGTGGAGTTTTGTTTTGGTTAAGGGTTATAAGGAGGGCTGTCTGTTTTCTTGACAAGTACAGCAACACAAGCTGGCTGGATTGGAGCACCTCAGTCGTGTCATGGTTCACATTGTCACAGGCTGTCGTAATGGCTGGTTTTCCAAAAGGATGTGATGAAATGTTTGTGTGGAAAACTTTGTTTGTTCATCCTATTGATACTTTGCATGGTATAGCCTATGCTGGTTTTGTGGAGGAGGAAGGGTGGGTTATTTTTCTTTTAGATGTCTAGCTCTTATAGTTTGCTTGATCTTGCTCCTGATGGAACTCTGAGCATTTTAGCATACTCGTGAGCAGGCCTGGAGCCAGTATGTCTGCAAATGCGGTAACAGAAGCCCCAAGTCTACAATGAGCTCTGAGCAGGAAGAATTCCATCTCCATATATGAGACCTTGCTCAGCTGCAAAACATGTCAGCAATAAGACAGATTTTGTGCAGAGCAGCTAAACTAGAGCAAAGTGTCTTTAATTTTGAGGTACTGTTTTAATACTACAATGTCAGCTGCTGTTTTTCAGTCTGGGAAGCACATCTGGGCTGTTGGTACAGTTTGCCTTGGTAAACAGTGGCATTAAGCTCTATGTCTACCTCATTTCCTTGGAGAAAACAAGTTTCTACACTGTTCTCTGTGGATGCAATTGTTAAGAGTCAGCAGGCTTCTGGGTCTATACAGAACTTAAAGAAAACATGAAAGAAATATATTCTTATTCATAATAAAATTTATAACTGCATTTTTTCCCAAGTGGCAATCTGATTCCAAATGGGATGTGCTCTACTTTGAAGACAATCAAGGAGACATTTTGAAAATAGCTAAAGTAATGACATTAGCTCCAGATAGAGAGCTTTCATCTCAGATCTGGTACCCCAGAAAAAGCCATGCTATTTTTCCGGTGTTGATCCTTCACCCTTCAAACCCACTTAAGCATGCCAGCAAAGCCACTCATCAGAGGATGTGAGAGCAGCTTCTCGGCCTTTGGAGGGTAAATTTCCTTTACAGCACTTGGCTAGAGGTGGTGTTGCATGCTTTATTTCACAGAAAGCTGTAAAGGCAATCTCTGATACAGGAGGAAATGGGAGATGTAACTTGAGTGCAGAGGAACAGTAACAGCACACAACGTCTGCCTCCTTTTGTGGGGGCAAAAAACAAATGTGCTTGAGTTTCACAAACCTTCCATCTAGTGGCTCTCCAAACAGCAGAGAATGCTGAATTTAAAGGAGAGGTTAAGAGATGCATATTTAAGACCTGTTATCTGCCCTTGTAAAGATTTGTACTTCATAACATGTAAGAGGCAGTAGACATTCTTCTGGCTTCTCTCCTCCCTCATCTATCTCATCCTACATTAAGGGGAAACAGATTCAGATGCATGTCATTTTCTACCTGGAAAAGAAATGGGGATTGAAATCATTAAACACAGAGAGGTCAAACTAGCCAGAGAGTTAATGTCAAGAATTACTGGAAACATTATCTAAAATAATGGCTTTCTAAAACACGCTTATCAAAGGATAGATGCCTGCAGCTTAGTCATTGTAGAAGATTAGACTCAAATATTGATGCATCCTGCTGTGAGAGAGCAGTGGGACAACAATCATGAGGATGAGTTGGCAGTGAGGACAAGGTATGTCACAGCCATGTTCCTTCAGGCCAGACTAAAGCCTTAGCCAAAGTAGGTAAGGTCAGGTCAGTGTACATTACAGATTAGACAATATTTCTTCACAACAGCTCCCTAATCTGAATGAATGGTAGCATCTTTTTTGTAGGCATGGCTTCTCACTTGCCATTTTGACCTAGAGTAGTTCTTTATGCCCACTAAGTTTGGATATGTCTACACTGAGTGTGTTTCACTCATTACTGTACCTTTACTTTCAGGGAGGTGAACATGTTGCATATCTTAGGTCCCCAAAATAAAATCATTCTAATTTATTCACAAATGAATTCCACAGTTTTTGTGAGGTCTATGATGTGTTTAGTCCTAGACTAGCTGTTAAAAGAGATTTATAAGAATAGCACAATCGAGGAAGCAGAACTTCCTTGCTTTCTGTTTTCCACAGAAGCAGATAAAAGTTGTGCACCTTTCTGCATCACTCTGATAATGTGACATGGTTGGAAGTGTTGTACCACTTGCAGGCATAGTGGCAAATACAGGAGGCTACCTGAAGAGATGTTTGATAATCTTACCAGTAGAGAACTTGCTATATAAAAAGCAGTTTTTGAGGTATGATTTGAGATGAATGAATGGGTTTAAACAGTCAGAGGGGACCTCCCACTAGAACAGGTCACTCAAGGCCTCATCCAACCTGGCCTTGAACACCTCCAGGGAGGGAGCAGCCACAACCTCTCTGGGTAACACCTTCCAGGCTCTCACCACCCTCATGGTAAAGAATTTCCTTCTAACATCCCATCTAAGTCTCCCCTCTTCCAGTTTAAACCCATTCCTCCTCATCCTGTCATAACAAGACCTTGTGAATAGTCCCTCCCCAGCCCTCCTGTAGGCTCCTTTCAGATACTGAAAGGCTACTATAAGGTCTTTTCTCTTCTCCAGTCTGAAAAGCCCCAACTCTCTCAGCCTGTCCTCATAGCAGAGGTGCTCCAGCCCCCTGATCATCTTCGTGGCCCTCCTCTGGACTGGCTCCAACCAGTCCATGTGCTTCTTGTGTTGGAGGGGATCCAGAACTGCACACAATACTCTAGGGGTGGTCTGACAAGAGCAGAGTAAAGCTATGTGTCTCCATGCACACATCTCTGTGCTCACTGGATTAAACCTGGCGATTACAAAGAAAGACTTTAGGTTTGGAAATGGTTTTGATGCCAGAGAGATTTGCACAGCATTTAGGAAAATCCTGAGGGGATTCCATTCTGTAATGTGTCTGTCCATAAGTTCATGGGTAATAGTGTTCCTTGATTTGAGTGACTAAGCCTTGAAAAACTGAGACATAACTATCATCCTACTTGATGTTAGTCACAAAAGACAGCTTAAACTTCCAGAATGCTCTTTAACCAGAGCACTGCATGTGGTATGAACGTGGCCATTCTGCGTGTCTGAGTTGTCCTGAATGGAAAGTATTTGGGTAGCTGTGGGAACACCTGGTGCTTAGAAACTTCTCTAAGAGTTCATTTATACACGAATTGCATTTCCTTTTTAACCAACAAAATGGTCAGCAAAATTAAGAACTGAATTTCCACTTCATTCAGAGTAACACCCTGTTCATCTTTATTGTTAAAGATCTTTCCTACATTTATGATCCAATTTAGGAGATAATGTCGATTAAATTGAATGTTGTGACTGGGTAAGAGACAGCTGTTGAGAGATAAATGCTGAAGAGGAGAGATACATTTTCAGAGAAAAAAAATTATTTTTTTCAGTGATGAAGGTTTGGTTCCATTACAGATATTTCTATTATACCAACTGAGATTTTTTTTTTTTTTTTTTTGGGTGCAATTTAAATTATTTTCTTCCACCTGTGACAAGTGAAAAGAAGATATTTGCTTTCATGCTACATCGTACTTGATTGAAAACCTGCATTCTTATTTGCCAAAAAATGGAGCAAGTCAGTGAGGATTTGGTTTGTAGTTTAGCTGCCCAGATAACTCCAGAATCACAGAATTAACCAGGTCTGAAAAGGCCTCTAAGATTATCAAGTCCAACCTATCACCTAACCCTTCTCATTAACTAAAGCATGGCACTAAGAGCTTCATCCAGCCTCCTCTTAAACACCTCGAGGGATGGTGATTCCACCACCTCCCTAGGCAGCTCATTCCAATGCCAGTCGCTCTTTCTGCATAGAACTTCTTCCTAAGGTCCAGCCTAAACCTGCCCTGGTGCAGTTTGAGGCTGTGTCTTCTTGTTCTATTACCAGGTGCCTGGGAGAAGAGACCAACCCCTGCCTGACTACAACCTCCTTTCAGGTATTTGTAGAGAGCAACAAGGTCTCCCCTGAGCCTCCTCTTCTCCAGACTGCACAACCCCAGCTCCCTCAGCTGCTCCTCATAGGGCTATAATCAGTTTGTTCCATCTCCCTATATAATTACCTACACATCAGTCGTGTAGATCAACATCTTGAACTATCTGAAGCAGGGGATCATTTAAAAATGCAGAAACGATCAGTCCAGGATCTGGCCAAGACTTTTACTGTCTCCCACTGACTTTATGTGGTATATTTGCTACAAGAATTGCATTAAAGGAACAGTAATGTTAAACACCAAGCACTGGGGTGTCAAAGTTTGAACATTTAAAACAGTTAAAAATCATATAGGTCTGGAAAACTTAATTCACACTCTTTATGTGTATGCTTTACGTCACAAATTACAGAATCGTGGAACAGAATCACAGAATTATTAAGGTTAGAAAAGACCATTAAGATCTTTGGGTCAGTAGCAACCCTACTACCATGACCACTGAACTATAACTTGAAGCACCACATCTACACAATTCTTGAACACCTCCAGGTATGGTGACTCCACCACCTTGCTGGGCAGCCTGTTCCAATGCTGGTTTTGAGAATGTCAAATCTAAACCTTCCCTGGCACAACTTAAACATATTTCCTCTTGTCCTATAGCTGGTTACTTGGGAGAAGAAACCAAAGTCTGTGTTTTGCCTTGGTTTGGGTTTTATTATTATAACAACCTGACTTGAGGCTGTCATTTGCCACTCCTGCACGTTTTATTTTCTCTCTCTTTATGTGTCTTCCCTTTTGTTTCCCTAGTCTAATTTACTATTCCATCTTTGCTTCCTTTTTTTCTTCCTCATCCTTAAAAGTTCACTGCAGCAGGCAAAGTCTCCAGAGTCTCAGATCTCATGTCTACCACAGTGTGACAGCCAACCAGTGAAACAGCAGATCCACATGAGCTTCTGCTTCCCTCTCTCATATGTACTCAGTCACACTGTTGCTATTATTAAAAAAATTATAATTAAAAATTCCAGCCATCAGTTAGGAATTTTAGGGGAATGTAAGATGCTTAGTGTTTTACACTAGAGTCTGAGCCAGACTCTAACAAGTCTTGGAGATTCAATGATGTATTTCTTTATTTTTTAAAATTGGGGCAAAGGGAAATGGAATCACAGCCACTATATAGGAATAGAGGAACCTGTATTTGCAAATGCACATGCACATGGAGACTTGCCAACTAGCAGCCACAACAATTTCAGAGCAGATCTTCAGGACTTCACTTCCAGAGTGACTGTTTTCCTAGATCTTTTCATAAGGGATGTATTACCATTGTCCTTCCTGGCACTGCATGTTGAGTTGCAGGTAACTGCTGGCCTGTGGACATTTTTCTATTTTCAAAGCAATCTTGAAGGCAGTGCAAACAAATTCTTAGTTGCCTAACCTCACCAGGAGTTGATCATAAAGGTGATCTTGGATTCACGTTTGTTAGGCCACATGCAAATGGTCCATACTGACAGCAGAGAAAACCATCACTCTCAGGCTCCTGATGTTCAGCCTGTGGGATTGATATGCAGCACGTATCAGAAGCCCGTGACCTGGAATGATATCTGCTGTGACATCACTAAGGGCAACGTTCCTCTAAATGGCAACCAGGCATTTTTGTCTCAAGAATGGATTCCACTCAGTTGGGCATTTTTTTCCTGTTGACAACCACAATAGCATGAGGCTATTGCAAGCAGCAGGCAGCCACAACAAAGCAGCTAACAGGCTGTGTCACACCTCCCTACATAACCCTTGTCTCTCTTTCAGGTGGTATTTAGTTCTTACTAAACACCATCGAGGCACCCCTGTAAATTGTCAGTTCTCTAGTAGCCATCTTCACATCCTTCTTGTAATGAGGTGCCCAAAACTGAACATGATACTTAGGCATGGCCTCATCAGAGCAGAGTACAAGGGGACAATCACCTCCCTATTCCTGCTGGACGCAGCATTTCTAATACCAGCCAGGATACCTTTGGCTTTCCTTGCCACCTGTGCACACTGCTGGCTCATAATGGGTTCATTTGTGTCTATATCCAAGGGTTCTCGCATGCTATGTACAGGACACAAAAGGTAAATTCAGAATTAAAAAAAAAAAAAATCTAATGCACTTTCTCCCATTGGTAGGAATTACATGGGTTTTCTTTACCCAATGTGTTTACATGCTCTGACCATGTTTAATGGCCATATAATGTATACATGGTTATAACGTACTTTGAACATCTGTGAAAATACTTTGAATCTTCTGAAAAGTAATGTATAATTCACTAAAGAATGCCAAAGGGAAGTAGCAATCTTTTTCAGAGTTTGAAAATTATTAATAAAAAACGTGTCTTTGGAGATTGGAATCACCCTTGGTGGTAAAGGGGGCTCGATGATTTTGTTTTTACTTCAGTATAATGAAAACAAATTATTTCTAGGGGGAATATTCTTAATTCAGTGCTGCAAATTCCATTACCTAAACCAACAGTGGGTTTTAATGCAATGAAGTCATTTGTAGGAATTCTATTTCTTTTTTTTCATCATTTTCCACTAAGAAACAAAGCAATGGGAAATGCATAATTCATGTATTTCACAGGGAAAGGGATACATTTTATTTACTTGGAAAAGTGAAAAGTGATGCATATTATAAATTAGCCACTGTAATATCTGATCAAATTCAAGGTTATTAAAAGTTGGGGGGAATTAGAGGCATACAGTTCAGGAAAGAAAACCTCTGAAACTACAGGGAAAAAAACAAACAAGCAACTTTTAAGGTCTAGAATAGAATAGAATAGAATAGAATAGAATAGAATAGAATAGAATAGAATAGAATAGAATAGAATAGAATAGAATAGAATAGAATAGAATAAAATAGAACCAGCCAGGTTGGAAGAGACCTCCAAGATCATCCAGTCCAACCTATCACCCAGCCCTATCCAATCAACTAGACCATTGCATGATTCTACGAACTATACCAACTAGCACCTCCTAAGGACTAAGTGTATTATGAATAACACTTCCTAGGAACTAAGTCCTTTCTCTCTTCTTGATGTAGCAATTAAAGTTTAATTTCAATGAAATAAACCATTTACAAGACAATGTTAATTTTCAATATTCTCTTTAGTTTTTTCTCTCTCTCTTTTTTTTTCTTTTGGTCTAAAAGAAAGTGAAAAATCCTGCTTTTACCCTAGACATGTAAAGAATCCATAAATGTTACATGTCTGATGTGGATTCTCTCAGTTGATTAAATATTCCTTAAACTCATTTAAATTAACTAACTTTGTGTCACTAATTTGTAGGTAGTGGAGAAGAATCTAGGCTTTATTTCAGAAAAAAAAATTAATATTTTTTTGAAAGATGGTGTTTATTATTGTAGACTCAGATTTGGAAGATCTATTTTGGAGGTATATGAGTAAAGACAATCCAATTGGTGCTAAGTTTTGCAGGTGCCACTGAGATGCCAAAGCTTCTGGAGCATAGTGCAGTGAATTTTTATTTCAATGGAAGAGGAAGAGATGTTGCACTGGCTAGTGCTCCTGCTGAAAATATCAAGTGCATAAAAGGTGATGAGGTTACCTTTTAGTGTCCACCCTAAATTCAATCAACAGGATTAAAATCGACTCTAATGTGCATGCAAAGCATGTATCTCCTAAAAACAGGCTATTCACTCTGAGTGCTCTTTCATCTGCAGCAGGTAGACAAAGGTTACACTACTCATCAGTCAAGAAAGAATTTAACTTGATGGTGGTGGGCTTGGTTTCTCTGGTTTGGGTTGTTATTTTTTGTTTTGTTTTGGGTTTCTTTTTGTTTGGGTGTGGGGTTTTTTGTGGTTTTGTTTTTGTTTGTTTTTTTTTTTTATTTTAAGGCTGCTCTGTTATTATGAAACTCTAATGGTCTTCCTATCACTTGGATAGCCAGCATATGTGATGTTATCCATTGTGACAATGTTATTAATTCACTGTAACAATACACCGTGACTATCTGCAGCATGCATGCTGCATGCTGAAATTCATATGATTGTGTTAGTTAATAATGGAGGATTTTATCTGCCTTCTTCCTTGTTGTGTTTTTTTTTTTTTTTTACAAACAGCTTTTCATGAAAATTTCAAGTGTCTTCGACTCAACAGCAAGCCATAACTCCTTGTAGGTGCCTTGCCTCACTTTTCTTATCATACGTGGTGTAAAGAATGGCCTACTCTTCCACCCTCTCCTTTAATTTAATGCCTGCAATTATTTTTTGAAATCTTTATTCACTTTCTTTTGATAAAGCACATATAACTGCAATATTTCTTAGGAATTAAGTACTCTCTATACAAATAAAATGGACTAAGTTGGTGTTTAGCTACTCACACTAGTATGATCGATTCTGCTAAAAAGAGTTTTGGGTTATATATCTTTCTGCATGTATTTAGAAAAACTTTGACCTAACTATCATCTTTGCTTCAGTTTCTTCAAGCTTTGCTTTATTGTCATTTAAGTGCCTACACAAACTATCCAGCCTGGCCTGTATGAAGGGAAGAATTTCTTTCATAGTGGTGCTAGAAAAGTGAATACAAAAGAAGTGGCCTCACAGTTGCTCTGAATTGACCAGCGTTAATTTCAGGTAGGACTCACAGACTTCCATCTGAGACTTCCTGGGGAAAAAAATTAGGTCCCAGGAGCTCTATATTTTCCTCGCTTACCTACAACACATATGACCTACCATCGTTTGTGCTATGGCAACAATATGTTCATTCTCATTAAGTGCAATGCATGTCAAATACATCAGACCTACCGTGCAGATGATCAGTTCAATAAGATGAATTGCGCACAAGGTTTAGCATAATGCAAGCACGCAAACACTGTCATCCAAAAAAAAAAACACAGCAGAGCTGCCCACTGTCAGGTAAAGGATCTAAAATGCAGTCTCCAAAGTCAGCAAGGAAATGTCAGCAAGAAGGTGCTATGTACTACCCATCAGCATGATCCATCTTTTTGTGATGACACTTAGAAATGACTCCTGCTAGTTTCAGTTGTAGAGAACTACTCGTGCACCCTTTTCCACTAAAGGACCTAAGCCAACAACTTAACTAAAAGATGATATGTATGTTCCTTCCAATATGATGATTGATAGAAATATCCAATATTTGGAGGCAAACACATCTGCCCAGGTATAGGGGTCATCATTATTCTCAGAAGAAGTTTGTTATTCTCTCTGCTGCTTGGTGGTTTGGGGTTTTGGGCATTTGTTTTGGGTGGGTTTTTTTTAAATTTTTTTTAAAAATTTTTTAAACTCTGATTAATATATTGCCATTTAAAATGAAAAGAGAACATACTGAGCAGTTTTTTCCTATGACCTCCCCAAAGGACATAGGGAGCACAAAAATCTGAAAGAAATTTACACTGGTAATCTATTCTGCCAAATGTCTTTACTGTGGCAAACAGTAAATGCCACTGTGCACTCCAGCAATGGCAGAGTACAATGTTGATTATTACAATTCCATGAGCATGGGAAAGCTCTCTGTTGAATTATACTCTTCACAGTAGATATCAGTAAGATTTATATTAATTTTTTCTCTATTTTATCTGAAACAGCAGATCGTGGCTATGCAATGATAAAAGAGCCTTGCACTAAAAATATTTTAACTGCAGTTCATACTTCAATTTAACAAATCAAAAATATCTTCAGCTATCTCATGTATTAATTATACCACAGCTTCTTCTCCTTATAAGGGCCTGAGAGATGAAATAGTGAGAATGTAGCATGTCAGTCTGCTTTATCCTCCCTTCTTCAGATGGGAGGAGGAGGAGGGAGGGGGGGTGACTGCTTAGTAAAACACACCATGTCCGTGAATTTAACTAGAGTTTTACATCTCTGTCACCCATATAATCCTTTCACTGAACTCTATAAATAAAGCCCTAAACTCAGGGAGGGCAGGGATTGAGTACCTTTACTGTCTGCTGCAGCTGCTCCTGCTGCTGGTGTTGGTAGAGAATGGCCTCCATCACTTAGCAGTCTTCTGTGTTGTGTCCAGGCAGGGATTCATATATGAAGCTGGATAACTTGCAGAGCAAACTAATACCTCTCAACTATGCCATAACTAGGATGACTTATTTCTCTGGGGGGGGGGGAAAAAAGCATATATACATACATAAATTTAGCTGGAGCTGGAATAAAATTCATGGGAAGGGAAAAGGCATATTGCTTTTTTATTCTATTCCACAACTGGAAAGCCATTCCTTTCACTCTTTAGCACTTAAGTACAAGTGGACATGCAATTTATCTTCTGAAGCCCCTACTGGCTACAGTGAGATTTCGTGAAATGGTTCTGGTGTTGAAGTTCACTTGACAATTTGATTATTCATTGCATTAAATCAGATCTCTTTAGATCTGTGATCTTCAATCAAATCATGATCATGCATAGGACTTCTGTCAATTTATCATCTCACCTGTGCCTGTGAAGTTGTGATTGCTTGCATCTGCATATCCACAAAGTCATGGCATGTCGCTTTGATTCTGTGTTTTCACTTGCTCAGCATCTCCTCTCCTGATACCTAAATTTAGATTCTGTACCAATTCCTTCTTCAACTTGTACTGCTGACAGTGTAGACAATTCTATAGTGATATTCTCTCTGATGTGCTGAACACTGCACAAGACAGAGAAGAAGTCATTAATGTATTAAACTTAACAAGATGGCAATTAATGGAGAACATGGCTCTCTGGATGTGTTTCAAGCATGCATTTAAAATATGAATGTAAATTCTCTTGCAATCTGAAGTGTTCTCTATGTAAATTTCCTAATTGAGATTGAGAGCTTCTAATGATATTGACCTGATCTCAAGCCACTTGTGCCAGGATTGATTTTGTAAAGGGATGAGCGCTCTGGTCTCAATTCTGCAAGTGCTTCTTATGCACATGCCTAACTTCAAGCCACACAAACAGTTCCATTTAATACAAAGATTATCCTTGTGCACTCAGGTTGAAAACGTACTTGGCTGCTTTGCTGGAGCAGGGCAGAAGAAGCATGCATCCCTTTCAGTAGTTTTTCACCTGCAACAATTTAATTACCTTACCCAATACCTTGCTGCTTGCCTTCTAGCCAAGTGATTTAAAGACTCACTTCTAAGTATTCCCTTTTTGTCCGTTTAACTAAGGCTCCATTTTTCAAACTGTTTGCAACTGCTTCTATGCTAAACAATGTGTTTTGGGTTATCTTGACATTATTGAAAATGGACTTATTTTCAGCAAGTTAGGAGAAACCTACAGAAGCCATGCTGAAAACTTAGTAGTTTGTCATCAGATTCAAGCACATATATCCAAACATTCTTCTTGACTTCCCTCCATCACTTTCTTAACATCACTTGATCTGTAGTCTTTTGAATCAGTTGTTACTATTATTCATTGATATTCAGCCTTGTAAAACCAACTTTGAATAACCAGCATATGAAAGTGAAACAACCATTAGAAAACAGGTAACATCCAACCAGATGAATATGAGCCAAGAGCATGTTCACATTGCCAACAGCACCCTGGATTATATCAGGAATGGTGTGACCAGCTGCACCATGGAATTGATTGACCTCCTTCACTCAGCACAAGTGAGGCCAAACTTTGAGTACTGTGTTCAGTTCGGGGGAGCTCAGTACAAGAAAGACATTGAGGCCCTGGAGTGGGTCCAAAGAAGGGCAACAAAGCTTATGAGGAGTCTAGAGAGCAGGCATTATGAAGAGCAAGTGAGGTAACTGGGGTTTTTTAGTCTGAAGAAAAGGAAGCTGAAGGGAGACTTCCTCTCTAGTAACAAGTGGCAGGACGAGAGGAAATGGCTTCAAGTTGCATGAACAGAGGTTTAGGTTAGATATTAGAAGAGACTTCTTCACTGGAAGGGTTATCAAACACTGGAACAAGCTTCCCAGTAAGGTGGTTGAATCACCATTCCTGAAGGTGTTTAAAAGAAGAGATGTAATGCTGAGAGAATGATTGGACTCGATCTTAAATATCTGTTCCAAGCAAAAAGATCTTATGATCCTATGAAATACCAGACCCCTGTCATAGAATCATAGAATCATAGAATGGTTTAGGTTGGAGGAGACCTTAAAGATCATCCAGTTCCAACCCTCCGCCATAGGCAGGGACACCTCCCACTAGATCAGGTCGCTCAAGACCTGTCCTGCGATGGCTTCTTTTACTCTCTTAAGTAAACATCTCTAGGCTGCCCAACAGCTAGATACAGATGCAGCATCTATCTATCTGTCTATCTACCTTCCTAGGCTTCTGCTTGCTGACTTTACATTTTTTTCCTGGATTGTTAATTGTCTGAGCAGAAATTTGCAACATCTGAAACAAATCAAATAAAGCACTGAATATTCCATGATCCAAATTCTCCCCAAAAAGGGAAGACTTTGGAAAGTTTTCTTTAGATGATGAGATCCTCAGTACCTCATATCCTCTGAAAAAAAAAAAGAAAAACTTGAGTGAAAAATGAACAAGTCATGGATTTTCAGTGCTCTAATGACTTATACTAATGTATTCCTTCATCTAAATACAGATTTCTATTTAAAATTCAGTATGCAGGGGTATTATAAATTCTAGTTTAATAGATTCCAAATAATTGCCCTTTACAAATGATGAATAGCTGTTTAAAGCCACTGATAAGAATATACTATTCCTTCCTCAACAATGAGCCTTCCACATTAACTGTATCATATATGCCTGAAATTAGTTTATTAATTTTTTTTTATTGATATGCAAACTACAAGCTGATGGCAGATGGCAAATAACCCCTCATTCTGACACCAAACCCTAAAAAAAAAAAAAAAAAAAAAAACCAAACCAAAACCCACA
>VWZI01010423.1:536515-559470 GCA_013396835.1 Psilopogon haemacephalus
AAAAAAAAAAGCCTTGCCTCTGCTACTTTTCTTGTAGGGGGACAAAAAAGAGAGATATGAAGATAGCTTTTATATTGTAGGCAGGCCACTGAAATGCAGATGATGCGATCCTCTCTAGTATTCAGTTTTCAGATATTCTGGCATAAAAAGAATAAGATATAAGGTTGAATTAATGACCAGGTTTTGCACAACTGCAATTCAAGATGCTTTCTCTGTGCTGCTCACGCTATCTCTGACTGCCCTTTAAAACAGCCATTCCAGACCTGTTCCTTCATTTAAAAGATGAGCGTCCAGAAATACTGAAATTAAAAATACATTATTCATATGTTCGACAGAGGAATGACCTGAACAAAAGATTCACTTAACAGGGCTGATAGTTTCTTCATAACACATGAAACTCTTTGAAAACACCAAGCAAGCTAGATTAAATGCACCCATAGTTAAATTGCAGTTATAGCATACAACATGATATTGGAAGTTTCTGAGGCTATATTTGTTTTGTGTTCTAAACACACCTGCTGTAGTTATATGCAGCACTATGCTGGTTTGAGGCTAACTGGAATATTTTAATGAGAGAAATCAGATCATTGCTTGTGAAAAGAAAATATTGATGGAGTCTATGTCATTCAATGGTTTGCTGAAAGGGATAAATAGCCAAAATGTGAATGATTTGTCCCTCTTTGTTCTGGGACGCTTCTCCCCTTCACTTCTTGGCTCTGCTTTAATCTCTCCACTAACTTTGGCTAACCAGATAACAAGTAAGCTTTGCTGGTTGACTTGGTTTCTGTCTGGGAAGGAAGAGACACAGGGAGAAGCTTTGAGCCCCTTCTGGGCAGTTTGTTTGGGAGGGAGTTTGGATTTCTGTATTATGTCTAATTTGTATATAATTATAAATACTTGTTAATATAGTGTATATAATTGTAAATACTTGTAAATATATTTTTTATATATATATCTATATATATATATGCTCGCACATTTTGCTTTGCTGCAAATATAGCTTTATCTTATTTCCAACCCATCTGAGCTGGTCTGGTAAATTTCACGTAGTGTGTGGAGGGGAAATTTCTAACCCACCACAAGCACCTGGGATAATATATGCAAAGTGCGACACTATTAGAAAACCATCACTAACAGTTTTTTTTTTTTTTCTTTATAACCTGGGGGGGAAAGGCTGTGAAGTATTATCTCAGATATTTGAGAAGACATTCAAGGATAGTGAACATGACACCGGTGGTTTTCTCAAACGATGTGGTGATGATAAAGTCGTAAGAACACACTATGTATATATGATTTTTCATTACCTAGTGGTTGGGTTCTACCAAGGTTTTAGATTACAGCCAGAAACAAAATACTTGCTATATAAAAATAAATTTCATTAAGAAACGTTAGCATTTCCTATTATGTGCAAAGTAACTAGTGCTTGCTTGCTTTCTCTATCCATGTGTGACTGTACGTAATTATGTATGTGTACAGACACTGCATCTCAGCTAAATGCTTGCTGCTGGAGAGACATTTACCAGTGTCCTTATTTGCTAAAGCTAACAGCAAAAAGAAGACCTCTTTGTTCTTTCCTAGAACTTAGAAAGTTACTGTAGGAATTGTTATAGTTTCTCCATTTTAGTTTTTTTCTACCTACAAGTAACTTTGATTTGCTTTCCAATTAATTTTCCCTTGGCAAAGTTAGCAACACCATAAGACATCCTGAAAGTGGGTTAAAGCAATTTAATGTCTTAACCATAGTTGTGTCTATAATACTTGGCTCTGGTCCCTTTAGCCTTTTATTTTTTTCTATAGGAGCAGGGCAGTTACCCCCCTCTCAGGGCCTTTTCTTCCTCCCTCTGGGGTAGGCTGCCTTCTCCACACACACACCACTGGTACCCAGAAAAGAATGGTTCTTCTGTTTGTCTGGCTGCCTGCATATTGCATCCATTGCTCCATTCAGGCTGTCTTTTCAGGTCTGCTAGCTGCTGTACAACTTAGCTTTTGTGCTCTACTGCCAGGGTTTTCCTGCAGCCAGACCCTTTTTGAAAAGAGGGTATATTTGCATAAACAATACCATGTGAGGAGGTTTGCTGGAAACAAAATCAAAATTCAGCTGAGCAAATCTTCCTGAACAACTCATTTCTTCAACCAACACCTATCGTTACCATCTGTGTACCAAATTATGGCCGAAAATGTGTGCAGCTCTTTATTTTCACTTGCTCTTGTGTACAGATTCCTCATATCAGCTGGAGGATATTTTGTTTTCAAATTCAGGCTGAAGAGAGACTCTTAAAGAGAATTTGGTGTATGGAATGAGAAAAATATGGTTGTGTTAAACAAGGAATAGAAGGCCAGCCATGCATCAGCTAGCTTGCAAACCTAGATTGGATTTGTACTGAAGGCTCATCAAAATGCATATCAGAAACAAGATCTACCCATCAGCTTGCTGAGATTTCGGGTCAGTGATGGCAGAGCAGCTTTATCAGAACAGAGCAGGAAGTGGAAGGTTTACTACCGTGGCTGATATCTGAAGGAAATCATTCTGGAAATAGGTGCACTTAAAACAAATCTCTAGCGGCTTAAAATATGGGATATAGTGAGTTCATGTTTATGTGTACGCACATAAACGCAAACGTAAAAAGGTCATGCATATGTATACATGAGCGAATTCTTGTGCATATCTGCACTCAAGCAAACACACAGAAGTGGTCTGTGCTACATCCTCTGCCTGCATTTACAATATCTTATCCATGGGAATAAAAATAATTAGGCTAACCCTGAAAAAAAAAAAGACAGGCAGGCAGTCCAGAAGTAGCCACACAGAAAGAAAAGGAAGAATACAGTTTCACAAGCCATTGCTCAAATCTCCTGATTATTTGCATTTTTTAAAAATTCAAATATCTAGCTAGGTAATGAATCTCTCAGTATTCCATTAAATTGCAGTCTTAATTTTGCTTTCTTGCTCAGTTGCTCTGGATATAATTAATAACAATATTCAAAATATGTCTTCCCTATTACATTAAGTCTGTACATACAGCGTCTTCTCTTTTGCACTGCCTATCAAACTACACTCCTCTGTCAGAAAAGTGGTGTCTACGGATGCGTTCTGCATACAAAAATGCCGTGAATGAAAGGTTCTCCTACACCACTGCCTTTATCACTGCCTGTTTCCAAGCTCTACTGTCAAGTGGCTTGGAAGATGACAGACTGCCTCCATCCACAGGTTAATATATGTACAGGGAGTTCTTGTGGGCCTCTTCTGTTGATCTGGTTTCTTCCCACACAAAACCCAGCTCAGAGAGGCTGTTTGAACAGAAAGTCTCCAACCATGTCTTTTCACCTACAGACAAAAGTCCTATCCAAGAGCATCCCAAGCACCTCCCAGGTGTCTAACGTAGCCCTTTGCCATGAATCAGACTTCTCTGCATGTCCCTGTTCAGCCCTGTAAGACCAAGTAAGGTCCTTCACCTCTACAAAGTTATATATGACCCCATTGCTACCTTTTCCAGCTCAATCTGTTCCTGGCTGGCACGTGTCTTCTCCCACCAAGGTTAGAAAGTAGTCTACTGATTCTACTGGCCTCTCCAGTGGAGGTGAGTTCATGGAGCCCTCCACTAACATATTAACATATCTACATCTATATATCTATAAATATATCCATGTGTATTTATGTATATAAAGAGAGAGAGCCTGAGATCAGCCAGGAATACAAATGACAGCAGTCTCACTGAAGGCAATTCATCATGTTACAGCTGGGACATAAATAGGGATATGTAAGAGAAACTCACATTTCCACAGTGGACCACCTCAGTAGTCCAGAATATGGTATATCCTCCCTTCTTTTAAGACCAGTTATCTTCACTGTGTCTGGGCTGCTTCTTTACTCTCAAAGGAAGACTGTTTCTAAAACACAGCTCAGGAACATGTCAGTCTGAAAGCAAAACTTGCACTTGAGTGATTAACAATTATGTATCCTGCAGTTAATAGGCTCGCATACGTTAGCATGCACATTAATCTGTATGTTGATCTCTGCTTTCCTGAGGATTTTCTCTATACTGCCCTCTCTACTCTGGGGGAGGAAAAAAAAAAAAAAAGTAAGAAAAAAAAATCATAGAAGAAATTGCAGCGTTTATGTAAGGCAGAGAGACATTGCCTGATTAACATTAGCTGTGTGCTCATTATAGCGCAAAGGAAAATTAGAGGGAGGGGAGGGCTGGAAATAGGAGAGAAGAAAGAGTGAATTCCATGTTATTTGCAGGATGTATTTTTCATGGAGTCTGCAAAATGCTTTGGAGAGGGGTTTGCATGACTGGATTTTGTAATCCTCATAACTTGGCAATCAATAAGATAAATGGAGGAGAACTGAATAGCTAGTGGCCTCAGTCTTGATGATGCCAGGATAAATCCTTTTAATAAACATGAAACTGCAGCAGAGCAGAAACTCTAAGTCCTACTCTTGATTTAAAGATGTTTACCTCTGTATCTGCTACATTTCTCAGGTTTTTATACTCCTCCTATCTTTTCAGTTTTATCTCTCTGGCTACCCATATAGTTAATTGGATTTTGCATTTATTCTTCAATGATGGAGCATGTGTGTATGTACATAACACATTCATATATGCAGACAGTAAGGACACACATATAGCTCTGCTATGTAGTGGCTTCCAAGAATTTTCCTTAGTGGAAAATTGCTGTCACCTATAGTAACTTTGTTCATGCTTGAAGCATGCTCTTGTCTGTATAGGAGATTCACATTGGTGAAACATACAGAGATAGAGGAAAATAAAAGAAATGTCACTTAGAGGAAACTTACAGCCGGATTTTGCTGGTGATGGTGGTGACAAAGGGACTGTTTTAAAACATGAAACAAACCACAGTGGTTTTACAGCATTGGAACTCCTTCATTTGTTAATCTGTGAGAACTGGGATTTGACAAGTCTTGGTTTATACAATAAATCTTTGATTAATTTCCACATTTCTACAATATAACAACAAGGGTTTGAAAGCTCCAGATTCAATATCCAGACCTCTCTTGATATGCACAGGGAGGAAAAATACATTTAGATATCTCATTTATTTTCCAATTAACCGTTCTTTATCCATGCATTAATATTACAAATGTCTCAAGAATAATTAAAATAGATAAGCAATTTATAAAAATCTTCACATTTCATGCTAATTATCATAATGTAATGTTACATTTCTATTAGCAGCTTTTGTTCCCTCCCCCCAAAATCCTTTACTTCCAGCAACCTCAGGGCCCTAGCCAGTCAGCATATTATAAATCTTTGTTAAAATATGACATGAAGTTAAGAAGGTTGCAACAAAGCAAATTGGACATTGATAGAGCTCTCCTTTCTTTACCTTCATTTACCAGCAGCCAGCCTGTCATCAAATATGAAAACAATGATGATTTTTCACAACTTCTTACCATGAAGAGGCTCCAAGGACAGAAATTGTGAGTATGGGCTTCAAGGAATCATAGCCAGGCCATCATAAATGCAGAGAAGAACAACTTGATCCTAGGATCCTATAAGAGACACTAATTGTGGATCCTGGAAGGAGCCACCATAGCAAGCAATTATATTCATAAGCAGTTAAGTCCCATCTGCAAATGAGTTGGCTTGTTTTTTCTTACCATTCCTATACAAGACCATTATGAGCTTTTAAAAATAACCATTCTAAAAGGAATTCCTACTAATATTCAAGCTATCAAACTGAAGAACAAGAATGATGCCATGCAGTATCACACAAGCTCCCTCACACCTCCGTTCCAGCTATCAGTAGAACTAAACATATAAGTCAAGCTGACCAACATGGTTAATATGAGCAGTTTGAAGGAATAAAACCAATTTCACAACCCTCAGCTTTCAAACAGTTTAAGCTGCTGAAATTTGAGTCTTGATATCAATAAAATTAATGCTCAAGTGTTCAAAGGAACAAGATGAACTTGTCCAACGAATAATCCAGGATGAACAACATAATCTGCTCCACTGGTAGCAATACAGATGGCCAGCGTATTAGCACGTGCACATGGAGAGGCATGCACATGTGCACACCACCTTCCACTCTGCTGCTGCACAGCTACACTTCAGCCAAGTGCTGAAGTGTGCTCTTAGCTGCATCTCTCAGCAACCTCTTCCACTAAGCCTTTGAGCAGTAATTTGTGTCATAATACAGATAATGCACCTCTGCATGTTTCAAAAATACACTCATTTAAGCTTTCAGAAATAATAATGTAATTTAGGTTTCATTTTGTTTTTATTCCTCAAATAGGCTGATACGAGGCGGTGGAAATGAGATATTAAATAAAAATCTTGCTCCGGTGCCAAGTCCTGAAATGTTTCTTTAGGGAGAAGAGTACCTGTGAGCGTCTCCTCATAGGCTACCCAATCTACTGATTTAAAGCTACAGCATTTTTGTTATATTACTGAATTTACCTTTATTTATTGCAACACTGATAGCAGTCAAACTGCATTAGATAATGTACTAGATAAGGTACCTTTTTAAAACCTCTTACCGAGCTCCTATTGGGACTCACATGTAATTGAAAAGACTTAATGGAATATTTCAGGGCATATTGCCAGAGAATGAGTAACAGAATAACATTTCATTTTTAAAATGCCATACAAAAAAAAAAAAAAAAATTACTGAAAATGATCATAGCTGTGGTTTAGTGTAGGGAAGGATGAGTATCATAATTTACGTAGACTTTCTTTCTGAATTTATTGTCTCTTTTGTTACATTTGGCAGCTCACCCCCTAACTTTTCAGAAATGTCTGCCATTCCTTTTAATTAAGCAGCAAGGGGCAACATGCCATACCCTTTATCAAAGACTCTGGAATGCCTTGGGTGTGCTTACAACATTGGGTCACTCCCTTGGGAAGAAATATCAGTGCTTACAACTTCTGCCTTGATCTCTTCTGAGATGGTACAAAGCCAAATTGTGAGGGCTTTCTTTGTACTGTCCTTTCTTCTGTTGAATCATAACAATATTCGGGTCTTAGAGGGATCAAAACTGTTAGGCTCTGAGGTTCCTTATAGAGCAAAATCCATCGAGACCCTTTTCAAACTGGAGGTCTTACCATGAATTCCCTGGGTGTTGGCACAAACTCAGACAAAAAGAGACATCCTTCTTCATTTGTTAAAAGTAAACTAAGGAACAGAGCATTTAAGAGGGTTTTCCTGTCATAACACAACAGACTACCTAGAAAGCCAGGATAACAGCCAGTATGCCTGTCGTCAGCATCCTATGGACTCAGGAGATCCCCTGCAGGTTGCCAACTTCCCTACACGTTCATAGTGAACATTTAGCACCAAAATTGTCCTTCAATTGCACTTTTGCAAAAGGAAAACCTTTGCACGAGAAAAACCTCTTGTGCATGGAGAAAATGTTTCTACTGAGAATGGGTAGTCAGGGAAAGTGCTAAAATGTACCTTTAATTGCCACCAAAAATGGCCAACCTCATGCTCACAGTCTGTCTTCATATATGTGAGGGGAAATATATAAATGGTCAGTTGTACCTGTGCAATATTAGGAGGCTTAAGCACTCAGACCTCTTCACTCTAATTTTGTGGACCAATGCTGCTGAGTGGCTACTGATGTTTTAGCTCTCATTAATGCTAAAAGAGAGTTGGGGCTTTTCAGCCCGGAGAAGAGAAGGCTTCCAGGAGACCTTATAGTAGCCTTCCAGTAACTGAAGGAGGCCTACAGGAAGGCTGGGGAGGGACTATTCACAAAGTTTTGTTATGACAGGACATGGGGTAATGGGTTTAAACTGGCAGAGGGGAGATTTAAATGGGGTGTTAGGAGGAAATTCTTTACAGTGAGGGTGGTGAGACACTAGAACGGGTTGGCCAGGGAGGTTGTGGCTGCTTCCTCCCTAGAGATGTTCAAGGCCAGGTTGGATGAGGCCTTGAGCGACCTGTTCTAGTGGGAGGTGTCCCTGCCTATGGCCGGAGGTTGGAATTGGGTGATCTCTGAGGTCCCTTCCAACCTAAACCATTCTATGATTCTATGACGCTTGGGACTCAGCTCCATTGCATTTTAACAGAAGGCAAAAAGTCCACCTAGGGCAAATGATGGTGTCTAATTTAGCCTCTGTTGCTTTTGCAGAAGTAAACATCACTGGACTGTTTTTATCCTGGCCCTTTTTATGGCCTGGCATTAATAATTAGGGCTAAATCCAAATAAGAAGCATGAATTCAAGATTCCTACAAGCACTGTTTTGACATACAGATTGAAATGTGTTGAGGCCTGTTTGCAATTAACTCTTCTCTGAGGAAATTCTTAACATCAGTCAGCCAACATCTTAAAGGATATAGCTCATGACTTGCCTGTAATCCTGGTCATGGACCTGGATTTGCATGAGCACGGAGATGTGATCACACATTATCACCATATGTCAAAGTATATTTGACTACATTTTTGAGAGCCACATTTGTAAATACACCCTTCATAAATGTTCAGCAATGACAAAATATAGCAAATATTCTGAGAATCAGCTCCCCCTTTCCTATCTACAAGAGCCTGTGCTGCTATTGGCTTATATCCCCTGCAGACAGATTTTTCCCACTGAGTGCTCAGAAATGATGAGCTTCACTGAAGCTGTTCTCTTTTCTTTCATGTTCCTTTGAATCAGTTGGAATGATAACCCTATATCTGAAAATTTAATGTGCTGAGAGATCTCATCTTATATGGATAAGCCAAACGTGAAGTGAGCCTGTGGTGAGCAGAAATCTCTGTATCAGAATGGTGAGCAGAAATCAACAGACTCAGGTCTCAGCCTACAGAACATAAGTTGGATGTATAAGATATCTGCATTCATGGGTTTGCTACTAGAGGTGTGCAGGTTTTACTGCCTGCTTCACTGGCCAATTTATCCCAAACCAAATCATGGTCTTCCTAGCTAATAAAAGCAAACCAGATCATCACACTATCAGTAATAATTAATGGCTCTTTCAGGATATGTCCAAACCCCTCAGATAAATAATCATCTAGAAAATACCCTATCTACCTCTTGCAAATTCCACCCACATTATCACCAAATCCTCCTGACGCTGGCTTCTGAAGCAAAGTGATCAAGACCAAACAACACGCAGCATATTCTCACAGCTGGAACACATCAAAAGCAGGTTTTGAACCTGGGCAAAGCACAAACATGCCTCAAGCAGCAGTGATAAATATCTCCCATACAGCTATGATTTAAAGCCTAGGTTTACAGTGTTTGACCTCACCTACCTTTAACAAAGTCACAGGTACCAAAAACCCATTTCTGTTTATGGTGTCAGGCTGCAGTGAATGCAAAATATAAGCAATCAGCATGGTGAATGTGCCATGCTGAGGGGAGGGGGTTTGCAAGGATATACATGTGGTGTTGCTTGCCAGTAGGCACAGATTGTTTAACAGTCACCTTCAGGCAGTAAAAGCAGTTGCCAGTTCAAGTGGCAGGTAGTTTCATAGGATAATTATTAACCTTACTGAAGTTGTTAGAGACTAGCTACTGGCAGACTTGTGAAGTGTGAATTATTGCTGTCCCTCTGAATGGGAAGGATAGCTAATCCCCCCAAACATTTTATGCTGAGCTGAAGATTATCCCTCTTTTTTAGATATTCAAAAAATCTTCAGAAATAATCAAATTGCTTACATTTTTTTACAGTTGTAAGAGAGCATTTACAAGATTTCTCTTCAATTTCTCCATCAGCCATCCACCACCTTTCATATATACCCTTCTTTCCAACACTGTTCTGTCTCAGCCCTCTCTGATACTGTCATCTTCTTATTACAGCACAAGCAATAAGGTAGTGATGTAAATCTTATTATACCTTACATGGAAGATGTTTCTAAAAATGGTATCAAAGCTAACACCATGTGCTAAGGCAATCAGCATGGCTCTTTCAAGGTCCCATAATCTCCCCTCCTCCTTCTCACTCAAAGTAAATGTTACTGTGCTAATAGCATAGACATCCCCCCCTTTCCCCCCTTATTATGAAGCCACTGGTGCAAGACAGTACGATTATTTTCCTCTCCATCACTTCCACCCAGCACTGGACAAGGGGCAATGGATGGAAGTTGAGGCATATGAAGTTCCATGGAAACATGACGAAAAATTTCTTCACTTTGAGGGTGACAGAACACTGGAACAGGCTTCCCAGGGTGTTGTGGAGTCTCCCTCTCTGGAGATATTCAAGATCTGCCTGGATGCAATGCGACTTGGCAGATGTGGTCCTGCTCTGACAGGGAGTTGGACTGGATGACCTTTCAAGGTCCCTTCCAGCTCCTAACATTCTGTGAATCTGTGATTCTGTAACACTGAGCTTTCAGTACTTGACCCAAAGACAAATGCCAAAACAGAACATTATAAGGCCACATTCTAGAAAGTAACTTCTGAGCAAACTATTCTGCATCTGCCAGGGCCAACCTAAGATGGGATAAGGAAAGCATCAGAAGTACATAGTACTGTAAATAAATGGAGGTTAACCAGAGGGGGAAAAAAACAAAGAAAAGCTGTAGCCCAACCTTTGGAGGGTCTCTTCAGTTTCCTTGAAAAGGGAAGTGATAGAGCGTCGCCACAGCATGCCCTCTTGCACATGGTATTCCTGACCTTGGTGTCTCAGTCCTGCCCTAAAACACAACCATGTGTTTGCACATCCTTTCTCCCTGGGTGTCTGGCACAGTCATCTGTGAGGAACATGCAAAACTTGGAAGATTTCTGCAACAACTGCAGAAATGTGGTGTCAGTACCTCTGGAGATGCCAATATCCTTGTTCCAAGCCCCAGCTGCTGATGCTCTCCCATGTTAAGCTCCGGCCATATACCTGAACCCATTCACAGTGATGTTAACCGTGCAGATGGAAAGATGGCTTCCTGATGTGAGTCACTGGCATTTTCTATCCATGATCAGCAAGTGTCTGCCATCAGGGAAAGCATTGAATTTCAAAAGTTTGTCCCTTGTTGATTTGTTACCAGTCTCTTGGCTGCTTCCTCTTCTCCATTCCGCATGTCTCTTTTGAAATAGCACATTTCTACTGCTGTGGTTTGAAGGGATGTTCCCTTGATTATCACGGTCTTTCTTCTCATATCCCCAGAGTTTTTGAATTCTGTTTTTCTTTTCACAAGTGGAAAAAATATGTGCTCTCTTGTTTTGTTCTTTTTCAGGGACCTGCAACACATGAGTACACAAAGGCTTGCATTCCTGTCAATCATTTTCTCTCTACTCACCTTACTTGGTGCAAGATCAGGAAATGTCTTCTTCAAGGGCCATACACAGGCAAAAATATGCTATTTCTGCTAGACCAGAAAGGGTAAATCCACGCAACCACCTACATTTCCACCACAAAGCAACTCCTGTTTCACAAAGTCAGTGCTGACAGAATGACTCCAGAACTACAAGGCAGACTAGAGTCCAGCCAGCACTTGTAGTCATTCCTCTTGTATCCCATGGGGAGCTCTTGCATCCTATTTTGGTTTGGACTTTTCTGAATGCGGCATTAGACTAAATGCAAATTTTCTATTTCTTACAACATCTCACTTTGCCTAAGCATGGTCTAGTCACGTAGCACTTTTGTACCAATAATAGACAATTCAGTTTCTGCAATAAGGGAAATGAACATGAATATCACTGTGCTCTCTTTTACAGAGCATCTGGTACCTTTGCTTTAGTCCCTAATTTTATATTAAAGTTTCTCCAAACTCTGCCTTTTATCCTTTTATAGTCTGTATTGTAAAGGGAAAAAAAGCCTTTTATTATCTATATGGCTCTTTTTGTAAACATCCTGGTGACATAGATAGTAAAGTAAGAGAATGCTGAGACAGCATAATTTAAGATACTTTTAAACTACTCTTTTGTATTTTTAACTTAATTTTCTTACTAAATTTGTTGAACTTCATCCTTCTAAGAGTCAAACGTGAAAATTAAAATGAACCTCTAAATTATTGGTATTTGTTTAGGTAGAAGAAGAAATAAACTTCTGCAATCTGTATATATAGGTCGGTCCATAGTCTATCCATATAGCTATAGGTTGGTCCATAGTCTATCCATGTAGCTATAGATTCTTCTTAATCACAGTCCAGAAGCTACTGAAGATCAAAACCAATATTCATTTCATAAAGCATATGCCTGAGATGTGGGACTTCTTTTCCTTGGTTCCTTTCCTGGATTTTTTTAGTAACCCGGGGCATGGCTTGAGTAAATGATTTCTTTCTTTTTATTTATTGCAGTCATTTTGTTTATCTGGGGCTCTTTAGCTTGTCCACTCTCTGTAACGAAGTTGTGCATGTTCACACAGTGCTTAATGCACAGCAGCTCTGAGCATGGGTAAAGCACACAATTGATTTCTAACTAAATACCAGCCAAAACAAGAATTCAAGCTACCAGGTTTTGCCCCACAAATACTTCCTGGCTAGCAGGTAACAGGTGTGTGAGACTTGCCCTGTCTTTAATCTTGGAGGACCCAGACACGTGTTTGCATTGGTAAGAAAAGATCAAAGTGTAGCTGTGTTGTGCTGGTTAGCGGAAAGGGGTAGGGAAGGTCAGTCTAGACAGGAAAAAGAAGTTAGAACAACTGCTTTGCAGGTCTCTGCCTCCAAAGTTACTCTGCCAATGGGCTCATGATGTCTTATCAGACAACGAGACTCTTCTACACTTAAAGGTGCCACCTACAGCAAAAACATCTCTATTCAGTTACATAACAAAATATCCTGAAAATATATTAATGCCAAATCAATGTCCGATACTCGGTTTTTATATACCGTTTATATTGGAAGGGAAGGGTTCCACAGAACTTTATATAATTTCTATATTGCACCCCATTATCAACTTTCAGAGGAGTTTTAAAATAAATTACAACAAATATTTAAGCGTGATGCACCAGCTCTATCAATATTGGCACAAGGGCAGCAAGTCCCTCGTTAATAAACAAAATCAGTTTAGGTCTTCTAGATAATTTTTTCTCCTTGTAGAAGTCTGTTCCAACACACACACACACACACACCATCTGATAACTAGTAGTATTTTTCTGGTGTGTTATCTTTTCTTTGAGGCCATATATATTGACAATTTTGTTCTTGTTATCATGTCAGTATTGTCACTGACTTTAAATATTAATTTTGGCTGCAGCTGTCTCTCCTCCTAACATATGTATTTAAGTAAGCAGTCACATCATCCTCCTTTTTGTCTTTATTTTCCCAGACCAAAATGCATCATTTGAGCAGCCCATTCTCTAAGAAATTATCTCCATACCCATTCCAACCTGGATTGGCTCTGCTTAAAAATTAAGTCAGGAGAGGGTACAGTACATCAGATGAGGTTTTCCTCATGGCACAACAGTCTTTCCTGCCCAAAGTACAACGGCATAGATATTCTTTGTGTAGGTAGCTTTGTGAATTTCTTTGTGAATTAGCTGCCTGAGTATCATTTCACCTGGTTTAAAAGTTAATTTTTCCATTATTCCAGAATGAAGTTGGTTTTTTTGTTTTGTTTTTGTTTTTGTTTTTTTCACAGTCTCAACCCTCATTTCCTAACAAACATACACACATTATTATAATATTTTTTTTCAATAATCAGATCTAGGAGTTACAGTTTTCTAGACTTTCCCATTTTGCCACACAGGAACCACTGCTTTCTAGATGTGTTTACTCACTTAAGATTTTATGACTTGTTCTTGATTCTCAGGTATTTCCTGTACTGTCTGAATGTGCTACAAATCCCTAGAAACCTCTTTACCTTTTTTCCACTCCAAATAAAAGGTTTAAAATCACCACAGTGTACAGCACAGCAATGTCCCACTGAGAGATGTTGTAATCAAAATACTGAGGATGAAGCCAGATTCTTGTTCGTTATCAGTGAGGTGAGTGGAAGTTTGAGAACAAGGAAATGTAAAATGAACATTTTTTTTTTTTTTTAGTGGTTGTTTTCCTTTATATTTAGATAATTCCTGTTGGAGGATTGTGTTTAGATGGGAACATAAAGGTGATGTCTCAAGTGGTGCACTCAGTCAAACTGTTTGGGTCAAGTGAATCTTGCTTGAACAAATAAGACATTTCAGAGTATTTAGAGTCCAGGCTTATTAATCATTCCACTATGTACACATCCTGGCTCATGAAAGTCTTAAATTTTATTTTTACTAAGTCTTAAATAAGCACCCAGTGTTCAGGAAAACATCTTTCACTGGAATAAAACCATTCCCTTGTGTGCTTTTTCAAGGAAATGTATCCATTCTTGGTTCTTCAGTTTCCTTGATGTTGTTTCCCAAGACGTTAATCTTCTCTGGAGTTCCTGCAATAGCTTTTTGCCTCCTTTCCACTTTCCAGTCTTCATTTATTGTTGCAGTCCAGGATCAGGCTCATTAATTCTCTGCCTGGGTGAATTGTACAAACCCCACTACTAACATGCTCCTGTTGTGTGTATCTAAATATGGCAGTTTATTTTTTTCCTGTGGAAAGCTTTGCCAAGAGACTGTTAATCTAACTTTGCATCATTATATCTCTCATGGAAATCCATGATGTGGAGAGGTCTTTACCATCTGCTTCCATCAGGAGGGTTATCTCAGTGTCTAGACACTATAGTGATAGGCTTTTTAGGGTTGCTGAGAGATACACAGGGCTTTGGAGAGCTTGCATTTAATCCTCTTCAGATGTGGATGGATGTTTTCCTGCAGTCTGAGATGAAGTTCAGGACTGTACTTTAAACGAATTAGTCCTGCAGTGTAAATGGGACAATTTTGGTTAACAGCAAACTCTAACAAGTCTGAAGGGTTAACCATGGGATTAGGTAACGTGACAATCAGAGGGCCTGCATTTTGATATAGGACAGGTTTATCTTTGCTTCTAAAACTTTAATTTGTGTTAAAAACTTAAAGTAAGAAATCCTTCAAGATAACAGTTACAGAAAACGCAGAGAAACAAAACAGAAAGTGAGTGTATCCCTATATGCATGTGAAAATTTTGTTCATGACATCTTAGAAATATATAAATTATGAAACTCTCTATATTTTAAATCTTGTTAGCAGCTCACTGTTTGTTTATTTTGGTACAAGTCTATTCTTAGAAAATGAGAATAAAGCAAATAAACACACTCCCACCTCGTGTAGCATTCTGGTTCTTGTGAGAGCAAAATGCAGCGACGTGTGGGTCTTGAACAGCAGAAAGCATCAAACCTACCTCCTCGGAAACTTTTTAAACTGTCAGATATTCCTATGCTGTGAGGTGTACATCTTCCAGCACTGCTTCAGCTTGTTCCATAGAACCTGACACAAGGACCACATTGCTCCACAATAGATGGTCAGGACTCTGACCATCACATGATTACAAAGATGTTGTTAGTCTAAGTTAGTGACATCATTAGGAAACTCCCTGGTCTTGTATGTCCCCTCTGAATATTAACTGCTACTGGTAATGCAGGTTGCCAGTGATGAGGCTGTGGACAGAAGTCCTAAAGCAATTAAAGGGACTTTAGGGCACTGGAGTGATAGATGGAAGAATAAAGTGACCTTGAAAGATCATCTAGTCCAACAACTCTGCCAGTGCAGGATCACATAGAACATGTCACAGAGGGTTTTGAATGTTTCCAGAGACGGAGACTCAATAACTTCTCTGGGCAGCCTGTTCCAGAGTTCTGTCACCCTCACAGTGAAAAAGCTCTTTCTTATATTCACCTGGAACTTCCTATCACCAGCTTGCACCCACAGCCCCTTGTCCTATCAGTTGACATTACTGAGAAGAGCCTGGCACCATCCTTCTGACACTCATCATTTACATATTTATAAACATTAATGAGATCACCCTTCAGTCTCCTCTTCTCCATGCTAATGAGACCAAGCTCCCTCAGCCTTTCCTCATAAGGAAAATGTTTCATTCATTTAACTATCTTGATGGCTCTGTGATGGACTCTTCAGGTGATGACTTGGACCCAACTCCAGTTCTTCTAGATAGAATAAAAACTATTTAGTCCTGCAGCTATGAAGGAACAATAAACTGCACCAGTACAGGGTGGGAGGTGATCTGCTAGTGAGAAGCCCTGTGGAGAAGGACCTCAGAGTCCTGGTGGTCAAGAAGATATCCATGGGACAGCACTGTGCCCTTGTAGCCAAGAAGGCAAATGGGATCCTGGGGTGCATTAAGAAGAGTATGTCCAGCAGATCAAGGGAGTTTCTCCTCCCCCTCTACTCCACCCTGGTGAGACCTCAGTTGGAATATTGTATTATGCTGTGTGAACTGCACTAGATTCTACAGTCCTGCTCTGGCAGGGGGTTTGGACTTGATAATCTATGGCACTCCCTTTCAACCCCTAACATTCTGAACACTTCCTTTCATGTTAAATACTTGCCAGTAGTATTAAAGAGTTGAGCTTATTTTGCTCCAAAGACATCATTTACTGGCTGCAGAGCATATGCAGGACTAGGAAAGATCATTCATCTTTTCTCTGACCACAGCCTGATACAGACCTTCACCACTATGGGCATGTTTTCTGACAAATGTACTTATTTTACAGCTGGAATACAGTGCTTCTTCCCACTGCTGGAAACTGAGACTTTCCTGATAGCTTGGAGCAGAAGCTCTTTCTCTTGGAACAGAACTTTCCCTAATCCCTCTCACTCAATGCAGAACAACTCATAAAGCTGAGACTCACAAGCAGCACCCTCCTGTTACTTCTGTTCACGAGACAGAAATTCTGATGTGATGACAGTTAAATAATTGAGAAGTCTCACTGAATCACACCTCAAAATCTTCTCTTTCCTAGAGTGAGATTGTGTGCTGCAAAAAGCTGTTTGAAAATGAACAAGTCTCAGATGAAATAAGTGAGAACTGACAGGTTTAGTCCTGCACATTACACTCTCTTGTAAACCAGAGAGGCTTTCTGTGAAGATTTTCCACGGTCCATTAAAAAAATAATCTTTTGTCTTGCATATATGCTGTAGACAGAGACCACTTAACTGTAACAGTGGATGGGATTTATAAGGAAAGCTAAATTTGTAAAGCAAAAGAGAGCGGGGGGGAAAAAAGGGATTTGTACATTTAAAGGATTACATTTCAGACTGTGGAAGGGTAAGCAAACAAGTTTACCACCAGTATCTCAAGCATGTCCTAGATACAACTTCCTAAGTCACAGGAGCAGGCTTCAGGGCTTCAGTGTTTTCCTGCACTCCATAAAGCTTAGTCTGTGAATTGGGGGGAAACCTATTTGGCAATCCTAACTGTATTCCACTACGTCATCATCCACAGCAACTCATGGACTCAAGGACTCTTGAGGAGGATGAGTAAGGAATGAAATTGCAGGGGTTAATGAACCTAAGTGACAGTTGGAGAAGTTGGTTAGGCTTTCGGGAAAATCCAACCTCAAGCCTCAAATTCTGTGTTGCAGATGTCAGTTTTCTACCACAAGAATTAAATCAAATCCTTCCAATTTCAAACCTAATAAATCCAAGGCATTTTGCATGGGTACTGTAGACAAAGCTTATTTTTATTGCTAGGGAAATGAAAAAGCTAACAAAAATTAAAACTGGAATTTCTTTTTTTTTAGAAAAAAAATATATAAATAACCATATATATGTGTAGGGAACATATGTGGTGGAAGGCCAATATAGGCTAATACATGGACCTGGCTTGTTCAGGCATGATCTCCCACTCACCCCTTCCCTCTACTGAAGGGGTCCCTGAAGGGACTCTGCTAATCCCCAACATCTTGCTAGAGCCCTGTGGAAAACTTCAAAGCCTCCAATGCCTACCATATTGCCAATAGAACCCCTCCAAGTGTTTAGGTACTGTCTGAGATTATAATGCAGACCCAGAAATCCAGAGATACTATTTTGTGAGTAAGTATTCTAAAAATCCTCTTTGTAATTAAAGTTCTGATTTGGTTCTGTAATTATTGTGCCTTCTGTTTCATCAGAGAGGAGCCTCTCAAGTACCCCTAGGGGGCAAGCAGCATATTGACTGCAAGATTCTCTTTCCAGTTTAAATTAAATTGTTTATTTTGCTATTTTTTTCTTAACTGTCCTAAATTGTTCACTTCAGAGGGGCTGGACAAGATCACAGAATCACAGAAAGTTAGGGTTTTGAAAGATCATCTAGTCCAGCCCCACTGACAGAGTAGGATCACCTAGAGCAAGCCACATAGGAACATGTCCAGGCAGGTTTTGAATGTCTCTAGAGATGGAGAGTCCACAGCCTCTGTGGGCAGACCATTCCAGTGTTTATCACCCTTGCAGTGGAAGCTTTTAATGTTCACGTGGAACCTCCTGTGCTCCAGCTTGCCCTCATTGCCCCTTGTCCTATCACTGGACATCACTGAGAAGAGCCTGAGACCATCCTCTGGACACCTGACCTTCACATATTTATAAATGTTAATGAGGTCACCCCTCAGTCATCTCTTCCCAAAGCTGAAGAGACTCAGCTCCCTCAGCCTTTCCTCATAAGGGAGATATTCCACTCCCTTAATAATTTTTTGCAGTGCTGCACTGGACTCTCCAGCAGTTCCATGGCCTTCTTGACAGAAGCCCAGAACTGGGCACAATATTCCAGGCGTGGGAGAGACTTCTGAATGTCTCTTCCAACCCAATGCATTATATGATTCTATGATTGAAGAAACTCTATCATTAGCAGAAGCATATTTGTAAAAGGAGTCAAGTACTGCTCGAGTACTCCTTAAGGGTGTCAGCATCCAGCCCTGGAAGCCACTTCAATTTTCAGCATTCTTCTGAAAGCAGAGCAATGTTTAGACGTTTTCACTTTTGATTGTTAAGTTGCTATGACAAACTTTGCCAACTGGCCAAGACATTCACAAAACAGAACTACAAATGTTTGCATCCACCACAATGGTTACAGAATAAGCTTTGTATACTTGCATGTGCACACACACACACACACGTTTTGGCTCTTTGAAGTAGAGCCAACATGAAAAAGGACTTTTACCATTAAAAGAAAGGTTTTAGTAATGTGGTTCTGCTCTGTGCTCTTTTCAAAACTACATCCTGACTGGAATCATGGCTTTGTGACTCCTTTGGGAGCAAGATGGCATTTGTCTGCTCCATTGGTAAATAAATCGGTCTTTGGTGAGGAAACCAGCAAGCTGATGAGAAAGGTGTTCAGCAGCAATCAGCTTTTTGAGAGATCAAGCAGTTGATGGAAAAATGTGACCCAGAACCTGCAACAAGTGAAAAACATTTCCTTGTTAACCCATCTCTGATATTTGCCCTCCAAATGTACTCCACATTTGCTATATGATGCCCCCTCTTAAATCAATGGCATGTGCAGCAAACCATAATGATAAGAGACAGGACACAGCAAGGGGTCCTCTCAGCTCCTCCAAACACCCAACTCTGTATCACTAAACACAGAAATGCATCTTTTAGGGTACATCTAATGATTGTATTTTACTTAACTTTTTACTAACAGAACAGCAGGAAATGAAAACTCTAAAGGTACCAGAAATTCAGATAGAAAGATGATCTGTTTTGCCTCTGAGGAACCCCATGACCACTAGAGACAAAGAACACTCAAGCAGACACAAGGATTTATTCCAGACAATGAAGAAAAAAAAAAAAAAATTACGAGTATCATTTATATTTGGTTTTGGGGAAAGGACTCTAACAGATTGCTTTTCTGACAAACTAAATTCCTAGAAGAAAGTGAGTCCTAGGAATGAAGATCTATTACTTGTGAGAGTCTTACTAAACTTATCAGAACCTTTATTTGTTTCTCCCTCCTTTTTGTCTATATCTGGGGTTTTTGGGTTTTTTTTTGTCCCAGAGTCACTGGATCACAGACTTGCCCAGTCTGGAGAGGACCTCAGGTGTCTACAGCCTAACTTTCTGCCCCAAGCGAAGTCAGCTGCAGGAGCAGGCCAGGCTGCTCAGAGGCTGCTCTTGAAAGTCTCTAGACAGATACTGCACAGCCATCCTGGGCTTCTATTCCACTGCATGGTTATCTTTGTGGGAATGCAGTTTCTGCTTCCATGTGGTCTGAATCTCTCATTTAACTTATGCTCATTGCATTGTCATTGCATGCTTCTGTTAGCTGTTTGGATCCATCTTCTTGAGTCTTGCTGAAGAAGGCAAATATACCATCAGGGATATTCCCCAAAGTAACATGGTGGGAACTTTTACAATCATATTTAGTATGAGCATGTTGTCAGCTTTATAACTGCAGATTTACTTGCCTAAGATAAAGTGCTACATGTAAAGGAATATGGCCTTCCTTAGCAAAAATTAACCAATTTTGACAGAATGTCACAACACAATCCTTGAAGACATTAAACGTTGTGCTGGTTTGAGGCTAATTGTAATATTTTAATGAGAAAAATTAGATTATAGACTGTGAAAAGAAAAGAATGATGATGTCTACTTCACTCATAGGTTTACTGAAATGTATAAAAACAAGGATATAAACATAGATAAGACAGTCTGTCAGCAAAGTCTGTAGGTGTCTGTCTCTCTCCCTAGCTTCTAGCCGGATCTGTGTAACCCAACTAATCATTCTGCTTCTAACCCCCTGAGCTGATCTTTCCAATTACCTTGCACGTAAGGCAGATTCTGGGCTAAGGTTGGGGGGTGGAGAGAAGGTGGAAGAGTGGTTGGGAGCCCCTCCTGGGGAGCCTGATTTCCAGGAGGGGTATTGTATTTCTGTATTACTTTTAGCTTGTATATTTCTGTATATAGTTGTAAATACTTGTAATATATTGTAAATATCTGCTTGTCAATTTTTCTAAGCTGTGAATATAAAGCTTCATTCCTTAACTTCCAGCCAGCTGAGTGTAGTCTGGGTGAATTCAGTGTGTGTGTGTGTGGGTAACTCCCAAACCATCACAAACATTTACCCAAAAAATAGACCAATCTGACTGGTAGTATGTAAAATTCTAATTCAAATAATTATTTTCTGTGGGGGCCATCTGAAATAAGTATGAACACAGAAACTCTCCAAGTATTTGACATTTCCATGGATACCACCATCCCATCACCTCATGCAGTGGTAGCTTGGTATTACAGATTTTTCTCATGCTGCTTTTACAATGAAGAGTACATCAGCATTCTCAACATCAGTTGTATACAAGCATGAACTAGACAGGAACACAGCAAATGAAAAATCTTCATACACAATCACTTGTTCCAGTCACCTAAATGAAAGGATTAGTTTTCTCTGCATGAAAGATACTAGCAAAAAATTCCAGTTAAGAAGGCAGTGGGGGCTGGACCACCTAAAGACTCTCTACAGAGTCCAAGAGATTCAGTAAAGTATTTTAAGAACAGGCTAACATGGGATACTTCTGCTTCAAGTCAAGAGTTAGACAAAGTTTGATTTCTGTCTGTATTCCAACTTCATGATATCCACTCTGTTCTTATGGCCAACTTTTCTTTGCCACCTTGAAGGCTCACATGTCAAGTATTTAATGCTACATATGAATCTACAATTTCAGGGTAATTTTTAAAGCCTGGTAGATAACTGAAGAATAGAAAAATCATGAATGATGAGCAAAAACAAAAGAAAGAAAAAAATTATTAAGGAAGTCAAAGACCTGAAGGACAACAGAGAGATCAGTACCAAGGCAGGTATAAAGAAAATCTTCAGTTTGCTGAGAACAGTGTTAGACAGTACTCTGGAGTGTCATTAATGCCTCTCCAGCCATAAGACTTAATGTTTTTTGCCAGCAGGCTCCAGGTTTCACAGGAGACCTGTTGATGGTTTAGAACCCAAGAGGATGATTAACAGCTTTGGGCCAAAAAATGCTTGTATTAGTGGCGGCTACACACTTAGGTGATAGTTCACCCACATTACAGATGAGGTAAGTGAAAACCAGAACCGTAGACTGTTGGTTGCAAGGACCAGCTCTTGCTGGGTTTGAAGCCCAGTAGAAAACCATTTCTTCATTAGCTATGAAGCCATATTAGCTCTCAGCTAGTAGGCCATATGAAAGAGAAAACTGGTTCTGCCATAGCTCTTGCCCCACAAAACCTTCAGTGTCAGAATATGTTCAGGTTGGCAGGACAGAATCTGATTCTCAAATGGGAGCACAATATGGTAAAGTAGCTGTGCTTGCTACACACCTGTGCTTACAAGTCTGTACATTAATTCCACAGGAGGAATGGTCAGCAGTCAGATTGCCTGGCTCCAGCACAGTTCTGAGTGGAACAGCAGAAAAATCATTTGCATAGCTGCAACAGACTTTAGACTGCTAAGTGATTGAATGAAGAAGGAAGATAAACATATTTACCACGAAACAATACAACTTGAATCCAGAGCACTTTTTTCAACCATCTACAAAATATTTGTTATTAAACTGAAGCCTGCATAGTGTAAGCAGAACTCTTCCATTCTACCATAGCAGTCTAACCACAGAAAAAAAAAGTAAAAAGCCAAGTGTCTTATAAAGTTGAAGCCTGTGGGTTTGGAATAGCAAAGTGACATCTTTTGTTATTGTTTGTTTGTTGATTTTTTTAGGGATTGGTGGTGGTTTTTTAGGGCTTTTGTTTGTTTTTGTGAGTTGGGTTTTTTTTGCTTTGTTGTGCTGGGGGCTTTTTCGTGCGGTTTGGGTTTTTTTGTTTGGGTTTTTTTGGGGTGTTTTTTAGGGTTTTTGTGGGGGGATCAAAAGTTCAATTTGGTTTGTTTCGCGCATTCCCTGTACCACTGCCCTGCCAGGCTTTGACTGAAAGGAATGCAAAAGTATCAAAATATATTCCTGTTATATTCATATATTCCCGTTCTTGCAATGTGTCTGGCCCAAGTGAAACCAGGATACTTCTGCTTCCCCTGACCACTAGCTGACTGAAGTCAGTTCTTCCAGGATGGTTATTTAAGAGGTGTGACAGTCAGACCCAGCCAAGTAGCGTTTATTTCATCTGCCAAGCCTCTTTCCCAGAGACTGCTGTCGTTTTCCCAGGGGCAGGCATGCCCGGAGAAGGGCAGTGTGTTGTCAGCCTCCTTGACCCATACACAAGGTAGCTATTTTATTGCAGTACTGCAGAAATGGTTTCCTTCC